>SNQJ01S0056627.1:14578-29044 GCA_010110895.2 Picea sitchensis | reverse complement strand
CCCATTTCAATAAATTGAACCTAACATGCGCTTAAAGGATAAAAGGGTTCGACCCTAATGGAATTTTTCGTGAACATTTACTGGATGTTGGCCTTAACACTTCTTTTATCCATAGACACCTGACCCAAGACAAGGACAGTGTCGACAACAATCTTTCTTATGTCGATTGTGACGCAAAGACATTGCAAAGCATGATTGAATTGTACAGACAACATGGAAAAGTATCTAGTGAGAAGAGTACCTAGTCCCCCGCCAGCACTCCCAAGAGCACGACATCACAGAGAATCACTTCAATGGCCCACCCCAGTAAGAAAGCAACCCAAAAATATTCGAATGGAGGAGGAGATAAGAACCCTCCTTGCATAAATATTGATAATTCTCACAAAATTCCACTGGTGAAGAAGAGAAAAAGCAATATAGGGCAGGCGGAGGAACCTGAAATTCAAAGTGGAAAACTGCAACTTGAAATTGAAACTGAGCACATGCAGAAAATTGGGTCGTCCACGGTGGAAATATCTGAGACTGACTTTTTTGACGTAGATGAATCCTTCGTAATCCAAAGCGTTATTTTTGACAACCAATCTAAAAGTATGGTCATTGAAAAGAAATATGTAACAAACAGGAAAGGCAAATCTCGCACAGAGATTAACTTTAGGGAAATGTGGTCGTCCCAAATAACCTCATTTCACTAGGTAACCGGTGAAATTCTTCGCGATTCCATTGGAGGAATTGAGATGGAAAATGACAATCTGAAAGACTGCCTCAACGAATATGAGCAGGCTTTCTTTGCAACCCCAGAATTTGTCAGTCCTTTGGCAAAAATCGTGCCTGCTACCACTACAGCCAAGATGAAAGAATCATGTACCCTCCTTGCATGCTCTAGAGCCCTTGTAAAGAATAACATCAACAAAATAATGCAGCTACTTACTGAAACCTAGGATCCTTCGGAAAGAAGGCCAATGATTTCCTGCAACATTTGGAGGTGAATTTAAGAAATGAACAGCATTTATGTGATCAGCTACTGGCCCCTTTTTCCAACTATGTCGTCAACACATTGGAACTAAAAAGAAGACAAGAGAAACTCCCCTCCCCAAACCGGACCAAAAAAGTAAAAGCATGTTGGCAAAAGAAAGTTGACAACCTGGAGCTCATTGTCAAATCATGTAAACAAGTCATATCAGAAAAGGAAGATTTATTCACAAGCCTGTTGCAGATGGACTTAGCCGGAACCACCAACAAGGTTCAAGATCCAAACTTAATTCGCAAATCCTTGTCAATCACCAAAGAAGCCTTCCAGGAACAAGTTGATATTTTAAAGGGGTTGTCTTTCAAAGTTTTATGGCATAGTTGAACATCGTCTAGATGAGCACAAGTGTTGGGTACTGGACTATGCGACACACAATGAAGAAATTGAACAGAGTCTGCATAGTATTTCAATGSATCTAAGGAAATTAGAAAAAGACCTTTATGACATAGAAATCYAGGATGAAATCAACACAKCCCCCATGAAAATCCACATCAAAGAATGGTTCCAACATAGAATGAACAGCCTCGTCCAGGAAGGCAAACAACCGATCAATGGGACTCAACTGACCATCGACGACAGCAACAAAAACACATTGGCTTCATATTAAGTMTATACTGGCATCTTGTTTTCTTTAGCAATCCACTTTAAGTCTATGTTGTCATCTTGTTTTCTTTATCAATCCACTTATGACCTCTTTAAATAGAAAACTGTAACCAAAGACTCATAACTTCCAATTTCTTCTTTTCAGGTCTTCATCTCTACCGTCATGCACTTCTTCTTTCAACATTCCTAGTTCTTCTACTTATTTCTTTTTATGGTCCGTGAGAGCCCCAATCCCAGTCTATATGACAAACGCATTTAAATTTCCAGAAACATGTAACAGACATTATTCATTTTTGATAAATTCCAAAGAAAATTGATTCGACAATGTCTTTATTGTATACTAAATTTTGGGTTTCCACAAACCTTTCTTGTTTTTGTTGTGTCCTATTGTATGCTAATTTTTTTGTCTTGAACAATGTTGTTACTATTCTATTGTATACTAACTCTTTCGGTGTCCAGGAACCTATACTTTGATAGATTTTAATTTCTCTTATGTCCAAAACCCTTCTATTTAACAGACGTTATTACTATTCTATTGTATGCTTTTAAATGTTGATGTAATTTCTAGAGATACGTAACAGACATTATTTATTTTATAATAAGTTTCTATAGTTCGCAAATATACTTCTCAATTTGTATGTCGCGGAACTCTCGGTGTTATTTCTAGGGCATGGAACAACAGAGGCCCATTTTTTAGCCCGCCAGCCCAAGAACCCGCGATCCAAAAACTGCCTAAGTATGGAATGAGGGCTCCGTACATGCTCTATAAAACATGTGCAAAGAAAACTAATTCGGCAATGCTATATTTTTTTTGTCCAAGAAAAGCCTTAGTTTTAAAGGAAACTATATGTAACACACGTTATTACTATTCTATTATATGCTTTTAAATGTTCATGTAATCTCCACAGATATGTAACAAACATTATTAATTTCAGGTAAATTTGTATAGTCCACAACTCCACGTCTCATTTTGTATATCGCGGAACTGTCGATCCTATTTGTAGGGCACAGAACATCAGAGGCCCAATTTTGAGCCCACGAGCCCGAGAACCCGCGATCCAAAAACTGGCTAAGTATCAAATGAGGGCTTCGTGCATGCTCTATAAAATCTTGTCCCCATACTTTATAAAAGTACAAATTTTGTATGTATAAAACTAAATATCTAATTTAGTAAAGGTACATATTTCGTATGTATAATTTATTAATTTCTGACAAATTTCTATAGTCTGCAACTTCGCTTCTCAATTTTTGTATCGCAGAGAACATCAGAGGCCCAATTTTGAGCCCGACAACCCGCGATCCATTATAAAAGTACATATCTCGTATGTATAAAACTAAATATCTACTTTATAAAATTACATTTTTGGTATGTATAGTTTATGCTCTCCAGGAACCTATAATTTCATAAATTTCAATTTATTTTGTGTCCAGGAACCCTTGTTTTAAAGATAACTAACTCGGTAATGCTAAATTTTTTGTGTCCAACAACCTTTCAAATGTTGATAATTTTTTATATTTTTCAGGAAGAACTAATTCGGGAATACTATGTTCTGCATGCAAACCACATGTATTTCAAATTTCTAGCCATGTGTTTGTACTAGGTCGCATTTTCTCCCATCCCAACCTAGCAGGGACTATGTTGTCATGCAACACTTGTTATTAATGAGATCAACTCATTGAATTAACTTTTGTTGTAGAATTTCATGGAATCAAGACCATGGTTTTAGGGTAAAAATGGCATTCTCTTCTAATCATGGCTCTTGGGGTTCAACTCTACGATAATGTCTACTTATATAACTCCAGTTTGGATGAGACTAATAAACCTTAATTGTGTTTATGGAACATCAAAATCGTAAAGAAGATTGAATTAGGATGTCGATGGAATCATCACCTTTATTAAAATATGTGTAGAGTTGCCTTGAGTAAAGGTCTACTTGATTATATCATGGTAGAGTGCAAAGACCATCGATTTTATTGGGTCTTGCATTATGATAACATGACTTTTCAACATAGGATTTGTTAATAAACATGGCATTTAAATGATTCTTGTCCAAGAGTCTTAGTCCCTTTGATAAACATTTAAAAGTAATAAACCCAAAAGATAGATTTTAGTGATTGTTTTCATTTGAATGATAGATTTTAGTGATTGTTTTATTTTAATGGTTTTCATTCAAGTAATTATTATAAATCAAGTGGTGACATGTTTTTAATGAAAAAAGAAATATGTTTTTGGGATTATTCGTGTATAGTAAATTATTAATGCTTAATTCGTGTTTATGAGAATTAATTAGAATTATCATTTTTTTTATGAATTCGAATAGTTTTCTTAGTACTCATTACATATGTAATGCTTATAGGGGTGAAAAAGTGAGATTGATTCAATGAAATGAGTGTTAAGTGGACATTTCAAATTCATAAAAAAATAGATATTTTTATTCATTCTCATAAAACAAGAGTCATACACTAATGACTTGCTCTATGTAAATTATTTCAAAAATGATATTAAATATGTTGGACAATAATTTTAAAAAGGATATTTCATATGTTGGACAACAAAAGTCCCAAAAACTTAAATAGAAATATATCATATTTAAATCATGACAACAAAAATGTAATATGACATTGGCTAACATTGGACATTGACTAATAAAAATTACAATAAATGACTTTTTTATTTAAATGTAAAATAAGAATATTAATTTTGTTGATACTAAAGTTAAAACTTTGGTGAAATAAAATATTATCAATATTCTAAATTCTTATGGAGTAATGAAACTAATAAAGATAAAAGAAAACTACATTATTATAAAAGAACCATCAATCCCAAAAGTTGATCATCCTTTCTACTTTAATAAGATGGCAAGTCTTCAGAAAAAAAAATGATGATTGTGGAATTAAGAACTCACTCACATGTGTTGTATAGTGAAATCGAAGGATGGACACATTCAAAAACTCCTTGCTAAAAAATATTTGTAATTTATGCAACTTAAAGGGTATTAATAACAAAACACATTTATTTTTAACATGTCATTTGAACAATGATATTAAATGTGCTTATAGTGATATTTTCAATCACAACTTGGTTCATAAGATCTTAAACCAAGGCAACCAACCTAAGATTAGAGCGTTTATTATGAATTTAAACTCACATCAAAACAATTATCTAAATAAAATAATTTTAGAATTTTAATTTTTTAGTTTTATTTGTTCACTCTCTTTTCCAAGTTTTAGAGATCAAATTGATATAAAAAATGTTTAAAAATATTATTATTATTGTTCAACAGCACAAGTATTCCAATAGATGACGAACACCTTCAGTAATCACTCACACAACCATATCAAAGATCAACACACCAAGGTTTTGACGTGGTAAAACCCCTACATTGAAACATGCACGACCCCAGCGAACGCGGCCACTTGGAGCAATTTATCAATGCAAAAGAAAATATTACAAAGAGATTTACAAGAGATTCTCTCACAATCGATCATCAGCAAATGGCCTCCATGCTCTTTAAATAGAGATCATGGACCAATAGGCTGTTAATCCATGGATCAATGTAGTCATTAATATCGAGGAGAATATGAGCCCTCGGATCACTCTATGTCAAAAACATATCATGATCGTTGGATTTCCTAACTACAAATGCATATTAATGCATACTAAAGACACATGTTTTTACCTAATGATACATTAGACCAAGTTGAGCTTAACTAACTCCTAATTGTCTAAATATCCTAACATCCCCCCTTAAGAACAACTTGGGATAGCATTGAAGTATTTACAAAGGCGACACAATAGGAGAAAGAAGGAGGCATTAGAGCCTATCATCCATTAATGATAACTTATTGAACTCCTAACATAGATCAAAGTTTGGAAAACTTCACTTCTGTAAGAGACTTTGTGAAAATGTCTGCAACTTGATCTTTTGTAGGGAAAACGAGAACTTCAATAACAAGATCATGAATGAGATTTTGGATGAAGTGCATGTGTAGCTCGATGTGTTTGTTGCGTTGGTGTTGAAATGGGTCTTTGGCGAGCTTGATGGCACTCTCATTGTCACACTAGAGGGTTGTTGGATGTTGTTGCTGGAATCCAAAATCTAAAAGGATCTGTCGAATCCATAAGGCTTCTCGACTTGCATTAATCGTTGCTCGGTACTCTGCTTCTGCTAAAGAAAGAGAAGTAGCCTCTAGTTTATTACAAGCCCAAGTGACAAGTCATGAACCAAGGCTGAAAAAATAACCTGCAGTAGTATTTTGATCATTGGGGTCGTCGACCCAATATTAATCAGTGAAAACAACCAATAAATGAGTCTCCCATGAGTTGTAATGTATTCCAAACTGAATTGTACCCCAGACATACCGAAGTATCTTTTTAGTTGCTTTACAATGGCTTTCATGGGGTATTTGCATATACCAAGCAACAAGACCAACAACAAAGGAAAGATCAGGATGGGTATGATTCAAACATAAGAGGCTACCAACTAACTGACAGTACAAAGTGGCATCATCTTCAAGAGAAGTACAAGTGGCAACGAGTTTGACTCCAAACTAGAAGGGATAAGGGGTTGGTTTTGAATCTTCCATGTGAAAGCGACAAAGAAGGTCACAAGCATACTTAGACTGGGAAAGAAAAATTACTTCCTTGGTTTGCAAAAATTGGAGGCCAAGGAAATAGTGCAGATAGCCTAAGTCATTCATTTCAAATTTCTTCTTAAGGTTGGTTTTCACATGATTTAAAAGTTTAGGGTCACTACTAGTGAGGATAAGATCATCAACATAAAGAACAAGGAATGTGATATGGCTTCCTACTTTCTTGGTATAGTCATTAGGATCAGAATGGCATCTAGAAAAGACGATGTCAATAAGAAAGTTGTCCATTTTGGCATACCAAACTCGGCGAGCTTGCTTAAGACGACAAGAGATTTCTTAAGGTGGAAAACGAGGCTAGAGTCATTTTGGACATAGCCAATGTAGATTTATTCTTGCAAATACCCATGCAAGAAGGAGGATCTAAAATCAATTTGATGGACCTCCCATTTATGTGAGGCAACAAGGGAAAGAACAAGGTGGATATAATTCATTTTGGCTACAGGGGCAAAGTTTTCATTATAGTATATGCCTTCAAATTGAGAGAACCCTTTGGAAACTAATCAAGCCTTGTGTATTTCAACACTTCCATCTGATTCATACTTAGTTATGTAGACCCACTTACATCTGAAAGGTTTTCTTCCTTTCAAAAGAGGTACAAGATCCCAAGTATTATTTTCCACTAAAGAACGATACTCTTCATTCATTTCTATATCCCAATCTGGATGAATTGAAGCTTCTGCAAATGTCTTTGGATTATGAGTCTATGAAACTTGAGCCAAAAGAGAAGAGGCTCGATGGAACTGTGAACAATTTCGATGCTAATCTAAAGTATTACTGACAATATCACCAATTGCTTCTTGTGTTGAATGAACCCATCTAGGAAGCAGTGGTGTTGATGCAGGTTCATGTTCATTGGACTCATCTAGAGGAAGGTGAGCAGGAGGAGGTGGATTTTCATCCTCACTATCATCATCTAGGAAGAAGAGATCAAAATAGAAACATAAGAAGGCACAAATGTCAAAGATGGCTTGCATGCCAAAGAAGGCACAAGCGCCAAATTAGGATCACAAACCAAGAGATTTTCATCAAGTTTAACATCTCTTCTAATAATAATTTCATTGGAATGAGGTTGAATAAGTTTGTAACCTTTGAAATCTTTAGAATAACCAAAAAAAATATACTTCTCAATTTTAGGTTGTAAAGTTTTCTTATTCTCATCAAGATTGTGAGCCCATGCTACATTTCCAAATACACATAAGTGACTTACATCTAGCTTAAGTTTATTCCATGCTTCTTCCAGTGTTATATATTTTAGAGCCTTAGTGGGAGTCTGATTTACTATGTAATTTGCATAATTAATGGCTTCCTCCCAATAGTTTAGACTTAATCTCTTAGATTGGACCATACAATTAGCCTTTTCTTTTAAGGTACGATTATTTCTCTCAACAACACCATTTTGTTGTGGTGCATATGGAATAGTATGTTGCATCTGAATGCCCCATGCAGTGAAGTAAATTGTAAATTGATTGTTCACATATTCACCTACATTATTTGTTCTTAACCTTTGAAGTTGATGTCCAGATTGTTTTTCTACAAAGGCCTTGTAAGCCAAAAACTTGTCAAACAATTTTCTCTTAAGTTTTAAGAAGTAAACCCAAGTGCATCTAGAAAAGTTATTAATGAAATTTAAGAAATACTTGCACTCAGAAAAAGAAAGAGATGAAAGTGGACCACACAGGTCACTATGAACAAGCTACAAACGGATCAAGGTGTGTCAAGAGGCACATTTGTCAAAATTGTTCCGACGATGTTTGTCGAGAACAGAACTGACACAAACACGATCTATACAAGAAACAAGTGAAAGACCAGTCACCATCTGTTGATTACATAGTTGTTGCAATGAGCAATATTTTATATGAACAAACTTCTCATGCCTTTTTTTTCTTAGGTCATCACTATGAACAACAAAAATTGATGGAAAAGTTGATGACCCAAAGTTGTCAAACTTGTGCAACTTGGGAATATCATCAGCAATTTCAGTTGCGAGAACATGCTTAGGATCTTTTAAATCCTTAATTACAACTTGGTGAGGTGAAAAATCTACAATTTGACCTTCACCTGAATGAGTTATCTGATATATCGATAGAAGGTTTTAGAAAAGACTTGGAACACATAATACATCATTGAAACGACCATTATCTACCCGAACTATTCCAGACCCTACAACACCAAGAGATCTATCATCACCAACAAATATTTTCTTGGTGTTACATTCATTAAAAGCATAAAATATGGCTTTATCCTTAGCCATATGATAAAATGCTCCAAAATCAATAAGCCACTCATCAGAAGAAGTGGTAGAAGTTGCATTGAAGGAGAAACCAAAAGCATAAAGTGCATGTCCATGATAAGAATAGTTAGAAGAAAAAAAATCAATACTAATGTTGTGTTTCTTCATCGTTACTTCTAAACTCTTCCATCTTCTTAAAACATTTGGACCTCACATGACCATCTTTCCCACAAAAGTTGTAATGTTTATCACTAGTCTTCTTACTTTTAGATTTTGATCATTTGTCACCATTAGGAGAGAAGCTGGATGAGAGGTTTTGGGACCCTTATTTTGCTTGTTGTTGTGGCAAGGATGTTGCTTCTTGGGATTATTGGATTTATCTTTCTTCTTGGCCACTAAGGATTTGTTGGATGTACCTATAATGCTAATCAATCCAAGTTGCATAAGCTTATCTTGCTCTCAAATCAAAACATCACAAAAGGACTCAAGAGAGATTTTTTTATAAGCACTCCCTGGAGCTTCTCTAGTGGAGAAAAAGGTAAATGAAAAAAATAGAATATGCACTACCAAGCTTAACAAGAATAAAATATATGAATCGATATTCCAACATATCTATTTTTCATTCTATACATAAAATTCTAAGTTTTTTGAACTTAGATAAGTAATCTTCAATGCAAGGAAAATCATTTGGACTTAAGGTCATTAACTGATTCTCCAACTAGTGGGCTCGAATAATATTATGTTTACTAAACACAGCTTCAAGCTTTGCCCAAGCATCATTGGGGTCATCAATTCCTTGAAGGTGAAACCCTAAATCAGGAGAGATGGACATTGTGATCAGTCCACGTTCTTCGTCATTCTTATTGTCCCAATTGACTTTCTTTTCATAATCAGTCGGTTATATTTCTTTCCCCAAGGTAATCTGGTGCAATCCTTTACTTCTTAATACATCATCCATATGGGATTTCCATTAGTAAGCAAAACATCACTAAGTGAGGTCATGTTAAAATATGCATAAAATGATGAAATTGATGGTCTCGATGGAAAGATTTCGAAAAATAGGTTATTTCAAAAACAAAACGGCACTGAAAAACGGACTTCGAATGTGAAAGTTATGCCCTTTTGAAAAAATGCATAAATAGTAACCAAAGAGCCACATGGCAAGTAGAAGAATGTCTATGTAGTGATATTCCTCCTAACTGTTCATATAAGCTCACTTTTAAATCAGTTATTTATGAATTGACCCACTTTTATAGAATAAGCAAGAATCATTTTTACAATGAAGTTACTTTGTAAATGAAAATTGCATGCAAAATAACTTAAAATAAAATATTAAAGTTATTTAATAGTGATTCAATTTTGTAAATTGAGTGAAATACACTTTACAATAGATGCATCAACTTTTTCAAAATAAAGTAATAAAAAAAAGACTTGAACTTAAGACCTCTTACTTAATAAAACAACTTGTAACCAAATGAGCTAGTGCAAAACACATTATATTGTTATGAAGTAGGATTATTGTTGTTGTTGTTGTTGGCCTTGGAGAGCATGCTCATAAAAAACTACTTTCACACAAGGAAAATATTTTGCTTCTCGATGACAACAAGGGTTAGATCTCGGTTACCTTACCCAAAAAATGCAAATTTTCACTCACACGACAAAAAGCATATGCAGAGAGGAAAACCTTTTTCGCCATGTTTCTTATTTGTCGAGATTGCATAGAGCATAGGGAAAAGAGAATATGCAGATCGAAAAGAGTTGCAACCCGGAAATAAAAAACAAAACACTGAAATATTATCTCCACAAAAATTTTAAAAATAGCATATTCGGGTTTTATACCTTTGGATCTGACTGAAATGGCCATATCTTGGGCAAACAAAAACCTTTTCTAGTGAAACGGAAGGCGTTCTGGTGAAATGAACACTCTGGACACAATGGAATAGTCCTCTCAACCCATAAATGTACAAAAATGGCAGAAATCATAGATGAAACAACACGGCTTCAATATTTCTTGATCTACAATGGGAGTAGGTCTTCAAATGCGCTCTAAAACCATGTACAACAACACGGGTATTCCAACAAAGGAAAAAAATATTTAGTGACCACTCACACAAGCAAATCAAAGATCAACACAGACTGATTTTTTGATGTGGTAAAACCCCTCTGAGAAGAAACATCCACGGCATCAAAGATAAACACACTGATTTTTTGATGTGGTAAAACCCCTACAGAGAAACATCCACGGCTCCAACCAACATGGCCACTTGGAGCAATTTATTAATGCAAAAGAAAATATTACAGAGAGATTTACAAGAGAGTTTCTCACGATCGATCATCAACAAATGGCCCTCCATGCTCTTTAAATAGAGATCATGGACCAATCGGGTGTTAAGTCATGGATCAATGTAGTCGTTAAGCTCGAAGAGAATACGATTCGTCAGACCACTCTATGTCAGGAACATATCGTGACCGTCGGATTTCCTAACTACAAATATATACTAAAGAAACACATTTTTACCTAACAACACATTAAGCCAAATTGATTTTAAATAACTCCTAAGTATTTAAATATGCTAATAATTATCATCATAAATAATAACAAAGTCAAATTCACTATATAACCTTAAGGACATGACGAATGATAATATTTTTTTTTATTGCATCTTACACATGTGGATATAATTTTTTGTTTTGAAACCTTGCATGAGTTTTTAAAATAATAAATGTATTTATAAAACATAAAAAATTTAGAAGATAATATAAGTGGTTGAGTTTTTATTTATAAATAAAAATTAATTTATTGTGATATAGTAAATCAAAGAAGTGAAGCTTTAAAAAGCAATATGCACTTTATAATTCGAAATAAATGAGATGTTGATATTTGTAATAATAAAATGTGTTAACATAAATTGATTTTATTTTTAAGCTTTTTTTAATCATTTAAAGGTTTATGTCTCGATTTCTTTTTAATCTATCTTGATGCTTAATAAATTAAAGGTTAAGATGGATTTATTTTTTAATTTTAATAATAAGATAAAAATCATTGAAACTAGATTTAAAAATTAGACTATTTTTTTTTATAATATTTGTTGACTCATAATTCGTCACTTACTATATATAGGTGGGATCTCCTAAGAAAAAACACACTAAAGTGACTATTTTCAAACATAACATTTCACTCATCATGTTGACATATTATCATTTCAGACATATTATCATTTCAGTTATGGTGCTTCGAAGCAATGGTATGTTAATTCAAGTTCTTGTGATGATTATCAATACCTGATGATGCAGAATGTCTCTTTGCATTCAAGTATGATATATGGTACTCATGAATTAGTTTGCAAAGAAGTTTGTTTTGATCCTATGATTATATATATATATATATATATAAAAAAAGCTTTGAATGTCATATATAATCCATTAATATATAAACCATTATTATATATTAATGGTTTATATATATATATATATATATATGAGGCAAGGAACAATGCAATCAACACATATTTAAAACATACCATGGTCAAGTTTTAGTTTTGATATATATAGAAATGGTATTTGACATATAATTTATTCGGCATAATACAAATAGTTATACTATATACAAAAGTATAAGCTATGGTCTATTCATATGGATATATGCATTGATATGATTGTCATAAGGTACAAAATTGAAACGATATGTTAGAGGTAGCATTTTATTGAAAATGTTATGAGTTTTGTGGTATATAGTGCATGGCATAAGTTATATGGTTTATACGATTTCATGTGTTTCAAGGTTAAATGTTATAATGCATTGCGTTGAGTTGGCATATGCATATGATATCAAGTTTGAATGTCGATGTTATGGGGTTGTTTATGCATTGAATGGAAAGGACATGGGCATTTATTCTCACGGGCCTGCGTTTTACTGCCTCATGTTGCTTGGGGTTTTTTCATTTCATTTCTCGTTTGGTTCGTGAAGGAAGAGCTTGAGCTCATATTTGGGAAACCCTTTTCTCGGTGAGTCTAGCAATCATCTCGACCTCCAACTACTGGTATAAAAGCACTCTTTGGCAAGGTATGTACTCGCCAGTCTATGAAGCATATTTTGCATTTGTTCTGTGAGTTAATGAGGCAGCAATGGCTCTGGTATTGAGTGTGTTTCTCTTCCCTGCTTTTCCACTCATGAAAATGGAATTTCTAAAATAATGTTTGAGAGTTTTACTTGTAAAAGAAAAAAAATGTGCTTTCACCCTCTATTGTCGAATTCATACTTTCATTTTCCATTTTCCTAAAAGATTTGTTTGGTGGAAGAAAAATGAATGATAGGTCAAACCCATGTTTGTTTTATTAGGACGGATGTTTATAACTTTTGACTCGGGTCCCTGTTCAAGATTGAATATAGTCAGTCCATTGTTGATGCAACCAACTTTTAAAGATTTCTACTTGCTTATATTGCTAAGTATGGTTATGGGTTCAACCCATATTGGCTATAATTGATATCTGCCAAGTATTCACTTGGGTTTAAGTTCGAGTATGTTCATTGTTTCAATTTTTATGGTCAACAATGATAGTACTCAAATCAGTGTTCATATTTATTAGGCCTATTATATGACTTCAAACCTTGGTTTATAAGTGTTTATTTTCAAAAAGCATGTGGATTTAACATTGGTTTTATGCTCTGTATATGGGTTCGAACCTTGGTCGTATGTGTTGAATGGTTAAGTGGCATGTAGTTTTGATGTTTCTACAGCCATGACATCCTTCAAGCTCATATTTGAGCTCAAAATTATGGCAGAATTATAGCTTGATTTTATTTTACAGAGTCATGCACATCTTGTGACTCAACCTTGCTATTGTTCTTGGTCAAAATGATAAGGATCCACGCCCTTTACTTTCCCAGGTGGCTACAACACTAACCCATTATTATTTTTTATTGACCCGAATACTTTATATTTCCCAAGTTCGAACCTTATTGATGCTTACGAAAAGATTTAAGTTTTGCATGAATATTTGAGTTCATTCATTATATAGCTCTGTTCCACTCAAAAATCATGTACAACTTGACAGATTATGAGTAGTTTCGTTCTTCAGTCCCTTCAACTCAACTCCTGCATTGTTCATCATTTGAGGCCGAATTGATTTGATTATCTTTTGGGCTATAATATTGACTTCGATTTTCCCCCAGATGGGGTGTTGGGGACATGAGTCCTGTCGGGATCAAACCCTGAGGACAGTTTGACAAGAGAGTAGGTGGGGACGTGCGCTCCAAGCATCCTCCCACATGGTATAGATGGCATCCATCTCACACCGTATTACAAGGAATTTAATGCATTTACACCTCAGTACATCATCCCCAAACTCCAACCCTCCTAGTGAGCTTAACCCTGATAGCATGTGAAATCCAAAGAAAATCAATGGGATAACAGAGATTTATGACAAGGGAGGTTTTCCACGAGGAAGTGGTAGAGACATGATTTTATAAATAGGGATAGTGAGGGGCCATCGAGCCCAACAGATTCACCGACAAAGAACATTTCATTCATGTACACGAAATATTATCCTAGTAACAGGGACGCAAACCTGGGACACGATGACACCTCATCGTGGCTACCCAAGGGGCTATAGAAGGGGAGCTAGAACTTCAGCAGAGATTTCGAAACCCTAGGTGGGAAGTGACTCCCCCACAAATTGAGTTCAAAGAGATGCTTATGCGGCAGCGGCTACCTTATGAGCTTCCACCCCGTCCTGCTTCTGAGATCATATGGATGAGGGTGAAGCCAAAATTTGGTTGGAGCACACTCTAACCACAAACCAGGAGGTCTAAGAATCCACCATCAAGTGGGTTCCATATGTGGGCAGCACAAAATCTAGGGAGACGAAATACTGGAAGATGGTTGAGTTATATTAGCACATCAAGACTCTATTGGGCCAAATGTTGCAGACAAAGGAAGACACCCATAATATT
>SNQJ01S0056626.1:30374-74415 GCA_010110895.2 Picea sitchensis | reverse complement strand
AGAACATTTGGAGGCAGTAAAGTGGATTCTTAGGTATTTGAGAGGTACTTCTACTCATGCATTATGTTTTGGAGGTAATTTAGACATTGTTCTACAGGGATATGTTGATTCAGATATGGAGGGTGATAAAGATAGCAGGAGGAGGACCACACGATATGATTTTACTATAGGTGGAACAACTATAAGTTGGATTTCGAAACTGCAAAAGTTTGTTGCACTTTCAACAACGGAAGCAGAGTATGTTGTTGCTACAAAGGCTAGTAAAGAGATGATTTGGTTACAGAGGTTTATGGAGGAATTCAGAAAGAAGTAGGAGAATAACAGGTTGTACTGTGATAGTGAGAGTGTCATCCATATTGAAAATAACTCAACTTTCCATTCGAAGACTAAGCATATACAACTCAAGTACCATTTCATACGATCCGTCTTGGAAGATGGAAATTTGAAGTTGGAAAAGATACATACTAGCCAAAATCCTGCAGACATGTTAACAAAGGGAGTAACCAAGGAGAAACTGAGTTCCTGCTTAGTTTTAGTTGGTCTTCAAGCATGAAGGTGAAGATGAGAAATTTTCCAGCTCCAAGGTGGAGTATAGTCCAGTAGGTACAACAACAGTGGATTTGTGATTAGTCTCCAAGTGGGAGATTGTTGGTTGTGGAACTTGATTATCTTCTTGATTCATAGGTCTTTGTTTTTAGCCATGTTTATACCCCATGAAGACTGTACACCCCTCCACGCAGGGGGACTTGCCCCCCTGTGGGGTTCGGGGGCCAGTGGGGGTTTGGGGGAGAAGCCTCCGAAGGAAATTTTTCCTTGTAAATGTATATTGTAATTCCATAGTCAATTTGGATCGTTCATTATAATGTTGCAGATATGATGGTAGAAGTTATGTTAGGGTTTTTTTCCCTTGAAGGAAACCCTCTTTTACGAGGGAATTGCATTGCGACTGTGCATTTTTGTGAATATTCTATTATGAGAGAGGAGATTGTGAGAGAAAGAAGAGGAAGTTACAACGGGTGTGTTGTAGGTTGTATCCCTTGGATGGCATTATGCAACTATGGATCAACAATGTTGTGATATATTGAATGGCATTGCAGTAACTGTGCATTGCTAATGGATTTTCATGGATACTACTAGTAGTGTTGAAGGTATTTCCTAGGCTGGTGCACCAACCAGTAGTGTTGGAGGTGATTTCTAGCTAGATGGATAGTGATGATGATGCTCGTGACTTGATCTGCGTGATCATGAGATAATATGTGTGCTATGATGATGCTACCTATAGAATGGTCTGCAAGACCATGTGAAACTAGCCCATGCCATGTGAAATGGATGGATGTGTTTGAGACCATTACATTTAATACCTCCCTAGCTAGGAGGGAGTGTTGATATTATGGTAGTTGCGGGAGTTATTAACCTCCATGTGTAACCTTTTTCTAGAATAGAATATTCTAGAAGCAAGAGAAACCCTAAAAGATGTGTAAAAAACATAGAAGACAAGTCGACTCAGTAGAATGAATAATATTAAAGTATTACCCTCCAAAAGGAGAAGCCAACCGAGACAGTTGACAAGGAGCACTATAAATAGAGGGCGCTTGAGCTCATTTGTACTCACTCACCTCAATCACTCTCTCAAGTGTAGCACAAGTTTGGAGTTGCAACTGCAAGAATGGAAGGTGGATATTCTGGGGTGTTTCTTGGTCTCTCTCTCTAGCACCATCTAGCCTAAGATGTGTTCCCTACCTTCTAGTATATCTTGGTGGTATCCTTGGTGACATTCTTGGTGGTATTATGATATTCTTGGTAATTGCAACTACAACTGTTTAGCTGAGTATTGTTCTTGTTCCGTGGCTTTGGGACTTTATGTCTGGTGAGCTATATTTGGAGAAAGATGCACTCTCTTGTCTATCTGTTGATTCTAGTGATGCTTTCAGAATCATTCTATCTAACAAACGTTATGGTGCTCAGGGGTGGTTACGTGCCTATGGTTGGGTGACAATATTGTGATATTATATATGGTAAAACAAGCACATTAAATATTTTAATAGGTTATGGGCCCACACTACCTTTGGAATAGTCTAACCATTGGAAGGTAGAGCAAGAGTGCTTTGTCAAGCTCGTTATAGAACCAGTTGCAGTTGCAACTAGGGTTTCTAATTTTGCAGCTGCAACAAACCCCTCAACTTTGGGAGTCTAATTGGGCCTTGTCTTTGGGTGTGATTCCTATTGTCGATTCAAAGGGAATTTAGACCCCTCAACAAAATTGGCAATAGAAAGAGGGCATGAATGAATGCATGGCTAGTGAGATCACTTATTCCAGTAGAAACATATCCCAAATATTCTATAGATTCAAAATAACCCACATGCATGGCTAGTCCTTCTCAAGACAACCCTCACAAAGAACGTAACCCCACCACCAACAACTCACTGTGTGTTGACGAAGATACATACCATCACCCAGAAATACCCTATGCGATCCCTCATGAAGAAATCAACGTGTTTAGGAGAATTACTAGAGATTATGATCAACATATCAAAGTGTTTCCATTAGCTCCTTTCTTACCCTGAAGGAAACAAACTCCTATATCAATTGTTCACACCCCATATCACACTTTTTTCCACACAGTTGAGGACTTGGTAGATTTTGCATTAACTGAAATCGATCAACCTCTTACTTTTATTCTTGAAACTCCAGTTCTTACCCCACCAATAAGTACCTACTATGGACCTGATAAATTTGAATTTGAAGAAGTAGGGTCCAACTCAGAGGACTAAGACGCCAAATTAGACAACACGTGGGATAACAATGAAAGCATCCCAAAAGGTAATGATCAACCTATAAACAAACAACCATGGTTTTCCAGGGATGCTTTGGCCATACCAGGATGGTTGCATAACTTACATAGACACCCAAAGAAGCTTCTTCCCAAGTTTGACCCTGAAACCTCTGGACTACCTGAAGACCATATTAAAAAAATCATACTTGCAATAAGGTTGATGAATGTCTAGCACGAATATGTAGTGTGTAGAATTTTCCCTTACACTTTCGAGAAATTAGCCTCAACATGGTACTTTAACCTTCCAGTTGGTTCCATAACCAGCCGAAAAAAATTCCAGAAGGGTTTCCTAGACAAATATGTTGAAGAAACAACTACGGGAGCCTTAATGGCTGGGATTTTTTTTGCCACCATGGGACCCGAGGAAAAGGCCAAATATTTTAATCATAGGTTTACAACAATCCTTAATCAATTTCAACCCGATGACAGACCCGCCCAAGAGATACAGATTGAGGTATATGCAAATGCTTACCAACCTCTATCTCTATATTCGTCAAAAGAGCAACTAAACCTACTTTGGATGAGAATTTTGAGGAGGCTAAAATCATTGAATTCCAGATGAAAGGTTGTAAAGACAGTCAGATCTATTTAGCAAAGAAGGAAACCCAACATCCACTTAGAAGAGGAGTTTTGTTACCCCGACCACTACGTAAACAATCAAAACAAAACCTCGAGAAGGAAAATGCAGATATTGAAATCCTGCAAAGAAATGTTAAGAAGTTATCTAATGAGATCGTGGACATTGTTACACATTATTTTCATCACCCTCATGATCGTTAATGATGTAAACCTATCTGTTGCCTTCAGAGGGGTCAGTGGCCTGAATTCCTGAAGATAGAAGGGAGAAGAACTTTCCCTGAGAGAAGAAGTTGTGCTTTCCTCTATAAAAACCCTATTTTGGAGGATTTCCGCAGGTTGTACCATAGCTAAGGTGCGAAAATGCCTGATTTTCGCTGGCTGCACTATAGCTAGGGTGCRGAATTTCCACAGGCTGCACTATAGCTAGGTCACGGTGGCCTTCATACATGGGAAAMATGAGCATTTTCTCAATGATTCTAGAAGGAGAAGCTTCTATGGTGAGGTGCCCTCTGAATGGTTTGGATCTTACTCRCTTTTCATGATTTAGTGGGATCATCCTAACCTCCTCACCTTATCCTCTTCAACTTATAAAAGGAGAGGAGCTCTCATGGAGAAAGTTAACTTGATTGAGTTGGTTTTAGAGCTTGGCTTGGGATTAAACTTGATTGAGTTGGATTTGGCTTGGAATTATTAGCTTGGTTAGAGTGCTTTGAGCTTTGATTTTATCAAGATAGATGTCAGATCTATAGTCTCAGAATTCTTGGATCAAAAGTGTGTGGGAAACAAGGAACTATTGGAAGGAACCTTACGACATCAAGACATCTGGTTGTAATCTCTCTTTCTATTATTAATATAATACAATGGCATGTTTCTTTCCCATATAATTATCTTTATTTTATTGCATAATTCCTTGATCATATGCATAGGTTGTCATTGAATATACTCTCTCTGCTTTCACTTTGGTTGGTTTGTGTCTCACTGCAGGATCAGTATCACAAGAGCACCGGAGCGAAACAGGAACAACAAAGACATAAGGAAGCGACATTTAAAGGTATGTCCCTCGTCTTTTGTTTGGTAGTAAATTTGATGATTAGAGCCTAGGGAAAGCGCCATGTCCTGTCGTGTTTTGTTCTAGATATTGGTGGATCTAGGGGGATTAGTCTATGTCCGCATTCACCTATTTATCCGATAACAGACATGAAGAATAATGCATGTGAATGCATGTCCAATCCTAAGCCTTACAAACCTTTTTTTAGAAAACCATCACCTTACAAGGCTATATAACCTCCCTCGACCATCTTAAACATTGACATAGGTAAAGTAACATCTGATTCCTTTTGCAATTATCATCAAGAACATCATTAAGAAAAGAATTCCCCCCAATGGGTGAATGCCATGAATTAATTTGTCAATTGTTTCTTGGATGGTTGTACCTTGACTAAGCAACCCAATGATCAAACATTGAATGTCACAGAAAATGAGGTTAGTGAGCCACCTGAACAAACAACCATGGTGCTATGGGATATAAATCACACATCATATCTTGATGATCTCATCGAAGAGGAAGAGCCACCTGAAATATTGGTAGTCCAAACAAGGAGTAAGGGCTTGTTGACGAGTCCAAATTCACCCGACAACAGTAAGGGGTTCTCCTCAGTAAGAAGTCCCAATTATGCCTCTCACAGTTTGGAATAGGGAACCCATCCGGATTCTGGCCCGACATCCATTGCTGGTTTAGTTCTACCAGTTGCGGACTAGACCACCGATGAGGGTGACTGGTGTGTGGTTGTGGAAACGAAAGATGTAGATGAAGACTATCTAAATGCATGCCTAATCTAATTCTAATCTAACCTATAATAGCTAGGAGTGAATTAACATAAGTGAATGAGTTGTGGCATGAACTAACTCTACCAATAGATTCACCCAGATAGTTGAAATGAAGAAATAAATTCAGATAACACATGCACATGAATATATAACCAGAATAGTCTAAGTCACTATATCACATACATTAGCAACTCATTCGCTCAGGACATGTAATATAAGAAAGAATGAAAAAACTTAAAGAATACATATATTTGAATAGTCCATAAACATATATGCTCTTACAACCCATGTGAACAACAAACATTCTGCTTGAAATAGTTTGCAACAAAACAACAACACATGAAAGTCCTTCTCTTAGTCAAAAGTTGGCCCTGAGGGTTTCTCCGTATTAACAGTTTCAATAGTAGTACATGAAAACTCTTAGGACAACACTCCAATTTTAGTTGACATTATATCCTGAAGTAGTTCAAAGGTGTACAATGTTTGAAGAGCCAAAAGCCAAAAGTCCTTTTTTAGAGAGTCTCTAGTCTCTTTTATACAAATAATAGTAACTCATATTTGTATTTCCTCCTTCTTCTTGAAGCGGAAGTTACAAAAATATTCACATTCCCTTCTCCTATGACAAGTGACACAGAAGGAAGAAACTCGCGGTAGTTAGGAAAAAGACGAAAGGGAAAACAAGGGTTTTTCCTTTTCCTATGATCTTTTGCTCTGGAGACAAGTCATCCAAACTTCTAACTGGTTATATAGTGACTCAATCCTCCTGTAAGATATTTGCTCCAACATTGCTTCAATCATGGCAACACTATCATCCAAGGTGCTCATATCCTTCTCCAATTTTGTCATGTAAGCATGTATCATAGTATGGAGCTTTATTGGCAGTAGAAAATGTTGATCAATAAGATCGTTTGAGACAAAAGTTGATGTTTCAACTATTTGTCTCCTTCTACTTGTACTTTCTTGAATTGCATTCACTAATTCATCCATGACTAAGTTCTTCCCAAGTTTGTCTAACATTGGGAGCTGACCATGTCTTATCAACTCTTGAGTAGCTTTGTGAGTTCATGAGAAGGTCCCCATTGATTTGGTCACTTCTTTGTCTGCTCGTTGCCCTACATGTTGGAAATGGTCTAACACATACATATATGTCTTCCTTGTTGATTTTGAGGGTCTGTATAACTCTGGAGGCACATCAGGATTTTCTACTATCCAAGTATCAATGTTTGTTATACCTTCCCAGATAGTTTTCTATTGATTCAGTTGCATCTGTATCCGGTCGTTTTGTTCAATAACTGTTGCAACCACATTTTGGAAGCGATGTATGTTAGCATACATATCGATGATGGCACCTTCCAGCTGATTTCTTACCTTTTCTATGCCGACTTCAAAATTGAGAAGACTTCTCTCATCTATCCTAACTTGTTGGAGTCTCTCTTCTAGATCTTTGATCCTCATTTCCTTTTTCTCATTCTATTGGAACAACCTTTGCACATTATCCACAATTGCATCCATAAATGCAAATTCCGCCCTAGTTGTTTCCACAGGGTCTTCCTTGACATCTCCTGTGATGGGAACTTGGGTTACTACTAACAAAGGAGCTCCCTTTGTCGTTGGAAATTTTTTAACCCTTTCTTGTACGATTCAACCAGTTTTTCTATCGTACGTGAAACTACAAATGTCCAATATTTCAGTTGACCGAAAGGGTTCCCAAGGCACGAGACCCAAACCGCTACTTGGTTTTTTTGTTCCTACACCTGCGATGGATGTTCCAGGGACATCCAAGTCCATTGGGTGTGTGTCACCTTCTCTATCATCTGCATCCTTCTTTCACCTTTCTTCTTCAACAACTTTATCTACTGCTTCTTTTTCTACTATTTCTGCCGCTACTCTTGATGCTTTAGCTAACTCTTTTTCCTTCTCAGAAAAAACTTTCGCTTCGACCTCCTCTTTTTCTCTTGCTTCATTTTCTTCCCTGGTCTTTGCTTTGCCAACTTATAGCTTTTGTTTCTTCTTAGCATCACTTATCTTCTTAAACACTTTCTCTTTGTCCCTCCTTTTTTTATCGGTTGGTGCTTCTTCATCTTCTTCTGTAGAACCTAAATGGGTTGAGAGGGAGATGGGAGAAGATCTCTCAACTTCATCTCTCTCTGCATCTTTTCTAGCCGCCTCTCTTGCAGCTTCTTCATCTGCGATCCTGCCTCTTGGTTGACCCCGCCTATTGAAAATAACCTCAACATAGGTTATGGAATTTTGATGTACTCCTTCTTCTTCCCAGAATTCGGTGGTTTATTCATAAGAAAATCTCATGATATAAAGATGATCTTTGACTATGTTCTCGAGGTCGTGTCTCCTGAATCTTCCCTCTCCAAAATGGTAGGAAAACAAGATGTCTACTTTTGTGTGGGATTGTTTGGTGTTTTCAAAGAAGTAGTTCCCAATGCAAAGAGGAAATGGAGGCCAAATGGATTTCTTCAATCTATATAACATTCCTCTGACCCCATGCATAATTGTTTGATAAGCTACTTCGTGGAGCACAAGCTTATCTGGGACGAACCTAGGAAGTAGGTGAGTTGGTTTCATTGCACCATATATTCTAATATATGTACGATGCTCCATTACATAACAATCCCCAATCCTCCTTATAATTGTTATGTCCTTGTCGGTCACACAAAGTGGGGAGGTGCAAAAATGAACTCATACAGTGGAGCAAGAAAGTGTTCATAGATCCTTTGATAATATGTTCGGTATTTGTGCTCCCAAATCACTTTGCAGTAAATATGGATAGTGACATCAGCAAGTAACCAACTCCATCCCATGTTCGGGTATTTATGAGCTATGCACATTATGTCTAAAAGATATGAAGCCATATGGAAGTTGGGGAAGCTACCCAATTGTGCTTGTGTAGAAAATGAAATCGCATTTTTAAGCTTCTCAGACAATATGTCTGCCCAATTGAATGAGGTGCCTACATCTGCACATAAATAAATTAATGGCATATATGACAAAGGAAAGTGTGTTGTGTCCGGTTCCCCATACAATATGCACAACATGGCTACCATATACTGGTAGTATATTTTTAGATTAGTAGTGGGATATCGTCTCTTGAGCTGATATTTGAAATTCTTATCTGCTTTATACCAGGTGGGGAACAAATATTTTGGTGTGAGATCCAACTCGCTAAGGGCCTGACCATCTAACTTTTTGTTTCCGACCTCAAGGTGATAACACTTGGCTAAATCATCAGGCCTGAATGAAGCTATCAACTCCTTCCTTTCATTAAATATATACCTATTATCTATGTTTGCATTCTTCAAAATCCATTAGATAACATTTGCACAAGGGAATACCGTTGGATGTGTTACCACCCTGAAAATTCCTGATTTTCTGATGTTCTTAAATGCTTGGAGTTCACCTGGGTCTTCTGCTTCTGTAGAAAAGTATGATTTCCTGAACATGTAATAGACTTCCCCCCATTTCAAAGTCTCTCCTTATTTGTCCAAAATTCTTGATGTATCATCATATACGGTCCTAACACTTTCCATACATTCTATCTATTGAGAACTGTCAGATGGTTCAGCTCATGTTGGCTTCATTGTTTCTTTCTTTCGTGGTGACATGTCTGAATCAGATAATCGTTGCCATGTGTAGAGGAACAAAATGGGAAATTTGCTCAAATGATGTTTATCCCAGCTCTCCGGTGTCAAGTCACGAGCAAGTGGTATAGTGATAATAGCCTCAACCTCATTTGACTTTATATAGCTTTAAGTTAATTAATGTCATTAATGAGGCAGGTTAGGTGGGAGACGTTAATAACAACTTCACTGATTTTGCTCAGATCCTCTTAAAAGAACTTCACCGAACTGCTCGAAGGAGATAAAACTAACTTCGCTGAATTGTTCGGAGGCTTTGAAGGAAACTCCTCCGAGCATCTCGAAAGAGTTGAAGGAAACTCCTCTGAGCAACTCTGAAGAGTTGAAGGGAACTCCTCTGAGCAGCTCTGAAGAGTTGAAGGGAACTCTTCCGAGTAGCTCGAAAGAGTTGAAGGGAACTCCTCCGAGTAGATTGGAAGAGTTGAAGGGAACTCCTCCGAGAAGCTCAGAAGAGTTGAAGGGAACTCCTCCGAGCAACTCAAAAGAGTTAAAATTAACTTTGTCGAAATATATTTTTTTTTAAATTCAAATTAGAATAATTTCTCATTTTTTCAAGTGAATCACGAGTTACTAGGAGAATCTTTTGATTGAACAAAGGGTATTATGAGATTTTTCTTTAGACTTCAAAAATAAGGAGGCTCCATTTTAGGAAAGTATCCAAATAGAAGGTAAAATGGAGGGGTTGTAGTGCTAGTCACTACAGGGCCCTATAACACAAAATCAACCTATCATAGACCAACCTCCAAAAAAACCTGAAAGATCAACTTCTTCATCTCAACCAACCCCTCTACTTGAATCTGCCCCAAAAGTCCAAATCATGAGACATCAAAGCTAGAATATAATGTGGTAGAAGACCTAAAGAAGATGAAAGATAATATTTTTGTCATGGACTTATATATAATTCCCCAACGAAAGGACCTTTTGTTGCAAGCCTTAAAGGAACATGACAAACCTATGATAATCCCAAATCCAAGCACCGAAAAAGTCACCTCTAGATAAATTAGAAAGTCTAGTGTAAACACAACATCTATTGACAAGAAACCTTGGTCATCTGTTCCACATTTTTTTTTAACTTTCAAAATTTACAACATAAATATGCACAATTGTTTTGTTGATTCTGGTGCATCCTCAAATGTCATGCCTTTGTTAGTGTGTAATAATTTGAATGCTACCCCTACCAAAAGTGACACACACATTATCCAATTAGATAGAACATAAGTCAAAGTAATCAAAGAACTAAAAGATGTTATTATCTACATTGCCTCTAATATGAAGTTTCACCAAGTCATTGACATCATTGTTGTAGACATTCTAGAAGCTTATGGGATGTTGTTGAGTCGGGACTGGTCCGAAAAACTACATGGTTATTTCATCACTGACTGGTCCCACTTATGGATACCATTGAAGGGGCATTCCACCATGATCACAATCAATAAGGAAAAGTATCTAAAGCATAATGTCACTAACCTGGAAGCCCTGAATGAACCTTCCTCTACATAATTTGTAGTGTTAGGAAATTATCCTTGTGACTCTGACTTTTGGAACTTCTCACAGTGCTTATTTGAAGTGTTATTCTCACAAAATTTGTAGTTACCGCTGTAACAAAACTTAGAGATAATTGAGAAATGTAGTGATCCCAAACAAAGTTTCTGAATCCATATATTAGAATACAAAAATGAAACACCAAGTGTGGACCCTAACAAGAAAGTGTCAAACTTCACTTATGCGATCTGTACCTTGTTCTTTGACGGATCCAAATCCCATGAAGGAGTTGGTGCAAGTTGCATTTTCATTGATCCAGTAGGAAAACATAGTTTCTTATCCTGTATACTGGAGTTTGAATGCACAAACATTATGGATGAATAAGAGGCCTTGGTTCAAAGACTCAAGAAAGCTATTGAACTAAACATTAAGGAACTAGTTGTCTTTAGTGATTCAAAAATTATTGTTAGACAGGTAAAGAACATTATACACTGCAATTCTCCTCACTTTATCAACATGAAGTGCACTAGTTTATAGAAAAATTTTAGGCATTTAACATCACAACCATCCCTCGATCAAAGAATATACTTGTTGATTCTCATTATACGAGAACTTTGAGACTATCTCCCCTTGAAGACTATGATGCCTCCAAGTTTTCCGTAGAATTTTTATACAAACCTTCCGTCCCAGATAACATCAACAACTGGAGGGTATTTGAAGGGGACGAGCAAATTATATCATTTTTAACCAACGAAGAAAATTTCAAGGACTTGGCTATCGATGATGAAGTTTTCCAAAAGATACTTGTTGAACATGAAGATGTAGAACATAATATAGAAAAGGACAACAATATGACTCAACCTAAACTTCATACTATGCCCAGAGGAGTAGTCAACCTTGAAAACCTTTTTGATTTATGAGAGAAGTTTAAAAAACCCAAGAATGTCAAAACTAGCAGTTCTTTTCCTGCCTATGAAGTCACAAACCTAGGGACTATCGACAATCCAAGAAAAATTAAGCTCGGGAAATCACTCTCTCTTGAGGAAAATAAGGCTTACCTAAAGTTAATTAAAAACTATCAAGATGTTTTTGCATGGTCCTACTAACACTTGAAAATGTATGATACTAGGATCATTCAACATACCATTCCTCTTAGACCTGATGTCAATCCATTCTAACAAAAACTGTGGAAATTTCACCCATCTCTTGAGCCTCTAATGCAAAAGGAGCTCAAAAAAATACTATATGCTAAGATAATATTTCAAGTGAGACACTTTGCATGAGTGGCCAACTTAGTTCCTGTTAAAAAGAAGTCAGGGGAAATTTGTTTATTTGTAGACTTTAGAAACTTGAATAGGGCCTCAAAAAAAGATAATTACCCCGTTCCCCCCATGGAAAAAATTCTGCAGACCATGTCTGGATTGGAGATGTTCTCACTTTTGGATGGGTTCTCAAGATACAACCAGGTTTTAGTTTATGAAGAAGATAGATTGAAGACAACTTTCTGGACTAAGTGGGGAACATTCACCTACAATGCATGCCATTTAGATTTATCAATGTGGGAGATACTTTCCAAAGGGCCATGGATGTGGCCTTTAGAGGGATAATCAACAAGTTTGTAGTGTTATAGTTAGATGATGTCACCATCTATTTCAAGTATATGGAAGACCACCTTTCTCACCTTACCCATATTTTTGAAAGTTGTAGGAAGTACGAGATATCTTTGAACCCAAAAAAGGCCATATTCAATGTGAATGAAGGAAAAATCCTAGGTAATATTATTTACAAAGACGACATCAATATTGACCCTGAACGAGTAAAGGAAATCTCATATATTCCACTCCCTCATAATAAAAAGGCCATGCAATTTTTCTTTGGGAAGATTAATTTCATGAGGAAATTTACATCTGAATTTGCATAGATAATTAAACCATTACAAAGGATGATATGCAAAGATACATAGTTCAAATGGAGTGAGGAAGGAAGAGAGGCATTTAATAAAATCAAAGCCACTATCTCTCAAGCCCCTATTTTACGCAGCTACGCATCCCCGATTTCAGCAAAGACTTCTTCCTCTATACTTTTTCCTCAGACTAATCTTTAGCTGCGGTTCTTTTTTTTTTTACGAAAACGGATAGTGGTATTGAATAAAAAGGGTGGACTAGCCACTGATTCGGTTAAAAAAGAGGCCAGGCTTGTCCACGTGCTTGCCTTCTTGGAGTATCCTCCTAATCCTATAGCAGTAGACTGTAATCCTTAACTAAAATTCTAACATAACTTTAACCAGATAAAGAGTTATTTACATCGTTGGCTTCTATACAAAATGCCAAACTTACTGATGAAGGGAGGGCCACACTTTCTTGCTGAAGACTGGTTTAGTTTCCAGGATCTTGCTTCCAATCGTTGTTGAGTTGAGCCATTTTCGCCTCCAGCTGGTCGATTCGTTCCTCAAATTCCTGCTGGGGGTTCTTGAGTTCTCTGTGTAGTTAGCCCAGCTCTTCTGTAAACCCGATTTTGGTTGTGGTGATGTCCTCTTCTAACTTCTCCATACACCTTCCTGCTTCAGAATCCAAGTTTTCGAGGAAATCCAGTTGGAATTGAAGCAACTGCTTAAGATTTTCTAGCGCTGTGTCCATCGCTTTGAGTCTTTCCTCATTGCTTGCCTTGCTGTCCGAGCTTGATGCCATTTCTGGACGTCTTTCTCTTCTTCCTGCGCTCTGATGCTTCACTGGAGAATGCTCAAGAGATATCTGCATTGGAGTGGGATGGGACTGAGGGGGCGCCTTCAGTTTATTCCCTCCTTCCTCCATACTCATGATTTCCATTCGATTTACTGAATCCATGAGGTATGGACGAGCTGATTTCCTGTCTCCGCCATGTCTGAAGGTCACTTCCTCATGGTACTCTGCAGTGTCCCCTTCACCCAATAACTTGTTCTGACACGACTTGACCTGAGTGATCTCCCCAATTTCCCTGTCTGCTGATTCATCTTGCTTTTGATTTTGAGTTAGGAGGGCGACTATCATGGTTCAAGGTAGTGCCGCGCTGGAAATCGTTTCATTCACCTTCAGAGTTCCCAGCGCCAAGAGTGTGCCTTTGTTGGCTTCTGCATCCGCTTTCCCATTTAACTCTCTTAACACATGGTATAACTTATAAGATTTGAAGTTCCTTAATAGGAGATGTATCTTATCCAAGAGGTTGTTGAGACTCGTGCTCTGGGTTTTAGAATGACGAATTAATGCTTGTATTACCACTCTGGAGTCGCCGATGATAACCAGGTCCTGGATCCTATGCCTTTGTGCTTGAATTAGCCCTTGCCAGAGAGCCAAGGCCTCTTCTCTGTTGTTGGATTCGATTCCTAAACCCAGGGAGAAGTTTATTATTGTTGCTTCGAGGGGATTTTCTATTATCCCTCCTCCTCCAGCTTGGCCCGGGTTTCCTTTCGAAGCCTCGTCAAAGGACATGATATGGGCTTTACTCCTTGTTTTCCAATTGGCGAAATCCTGTTTGCCTTTCTTGATTTCCCATTCCTCTTTAATTGGGATGCTAGCCTGTATGCCCATGTGACATTGGATTTTAAAGTGGTTCAACCAGAGTTCCTCTGGTACTTCCAACGTTTGGCTATTTTTTGACTGGTGTAAATAAGGTGCAGTTTCACCAAAGAGCGCGTGAATTTTGGTTATCACAAGGGCTGTGCTCCTTTTGCTGTCCCTGAAGATTCTGTTGTTCCTTTCCAGCCATAGGTTCCACAGGATGAACTTTGGGAGAACTTTCCACAGAGCAAAGGCTTGGCTTCTTCTTTTAGTTTTGAAAGGGTAATAGGAGTCCCATTGAAGGAGAAGACTTCTTGTGTCTGGAGGGAGGCTGATGGCACTTTGCGTTCCTATTGCTAGCTTACAGACTTCTTTGGAGTATTCACAGTTGAGAAGGAGGTGGTCTGTAGTTTCTTCAGCATGTAGACAAAAGGGGCACCTGTAGGGGCCTTCCCTACCACGTCTTTGGAGATTTTCCCCTGTTTGGATGCTGTTGTGTGCAAGGGTCCAGATGAATAAGTCAATTTTTGGGATGGACTTGGACTGCCAGATCGCTCTCCAGATGGCCAGATTGGGCAGGACGTTGGGAACATTTGTGAAGAGGTGGTAGCCCTCTGCTATGGTGTAGGCCTTGGCATTCCTTCCCTAGCCTCTTTCGTCCTGTCCTTTTTTTTGAGTGGGGCTTTCCCTTGAAGACAGAGTTGTAGGGTGCTCCATTCCCTTTCAAGATCAGGAGGTATGTTGAGCACTCCCCACCCTTGCCAAGTCATGAACTTGTCCTCCCCCCAAGTTGAGATGTCAAAGAGAGTGGTTAAGTTTTGGCTATCCATCCAATCCTTGAGACGAAGCAGATCCTGTCTCAACCCTAGGGGGGGGTCTCCCATGATTGAATCTTGCCAAATTTTGATTTTCTTTCCGTTTCTTGGCACCTAGGTGAGATGAGGGATGAAGTGGGGCAGTGCTTTTTTGCAGAGGGTGAAAATAGGGGAACCTTTTGATTCCCTGCATGGAAAATCCAAGCATTGGTTCCTAGGCCCCCTAAAAGTATTTTTTCCAAAGTGCCAGTTTGCTCCAAGTTGGTTTTCCAGTGACCATCGTCCACAACAACTTTGCCCCCAAAGCCAGGTTTTGATCTTGTGTTTTTTTGAAGTTAAGGCCACCTTCCAAGAGAGGTTTTGAGGTTTTTTCCCAGTTTATCAGATGCAGTTTCCTTATTTTTTGTTTTCCTCCTTCCCACAAGAAGCGTCTTTGGAGTGCTTCAAATTTTTGGATGACGGAGGCAGGGGCTAAAAGCAACGAGCTCTGATAGATGGGTATGCTGGTCAACACAACTTTAATCAGGACAACTTTCCCTGCTAGATTTAACCAGTTCGCCCCCCAGGAGGAAATTTTATTTTTTAGTTTGTCTATCAGCTGGTTCCAGTGTGAAGCTTTTGGGGCAAATTTGAATATGGGAATTCCCAGGTATTGGAAGGCCTCCCAGTTGGTGTGCCCTTCCATCCCCAGAACACTTGTAATTCCCAACATTTAATTTGGCGTAATATTCCATCCATAAATTTTTCTTTTGGTCTGGCTTATTTCACTTCCTGAGACTGCAGTGTAAGCTTCCAACTCTTCTTTAAACTTCTTTGCTATTATAGGGCTTGCACCTCCCAGCAATAGAGTATCGTCCACAAATTGCGCATGATTTATGTCTTTCACCCTTGCGCGATTCTTAATCCCTGGAGGTTATTTTGGACTTGGGAATTTTCCAATTGATAGCTTAGGACTGAAGCTTGGATTGCATAGAGCAGGGGCGAAAGGGGGCACCCTTGCCTTAAGCCCCTGTAGGATTGGAATAACTTTGTTACTTTCCCATTCACCATAGGGGCTATCCATGGTGATCCAATACAAGCTTTTATCCAATTTACAAAGGACAGGTCAAAACCAAACTTTTTCATTACTTCAAATAAAAACTTATGTCTAACTCTATCAAAGGCATTGGCAAGATCTAGTTTAATTATCATACCTTTGTCTTTCCTCCGAACACTTGAGTGTAGGGCCTCTTGAACTAGAATGATGTTGTCGGCAATATGCCTACCTTTGATGAAGCTTCCTTGGTTTTCTGGGACGATGAAAGGGAGGATTGTTTTGAGTTTGTTGGCTATAACTTTGGTGAGAATTTTGTAGCTTGTGTTGCAAAGGGAGATTGGCCTGAAACGATTGAAGGTGGCTGCTCCTTTCTCTTTCGGGATAAGCACCAGGAAGGTCGAATTGGTGCTCCCGCCCAACTTGCTGCTCTGTTGCGATTTCCTGATCATCTTGGTGAGATCTTTTTTAATTATTCCCCAACACTGTTGGTAGAATCTGGCAGTAAAACCATCTGGTCCTGGGGCCTTATCTGGGTTCAGTTGGTCCAGAGCCTCCTTTATTTCCTGCTGCGATACTTCCTTAGTCAGCTTGGAATTGATATCTTCCTTAATGAGGCCTGGAATAATGGAGAGAGGGTACATCTGAGGGTCGATTGCTATCCCTTGCGGTTCTGAATAGAGTGCTTCAAAGGCTTCAAAGGCTGCTTGTTTTATACCTTTTGGATCTGCAATTGTTTCATTTTGAGCCTGAATTTCTGTCACTGCTTTATAGTGTTTCCTTGCCTCCGCCTGCTTGTGGAAGTAACTTGTATTTTTATCGCCTTCTTTCAGCCAGAGGCTTCTGGATTTTTTCCTCCAGTAGCTTTCTTCCTCTCTGCAGGCTCTGTGCCATTGTCTTTGAAGGCGGTCCTCTTGTTGCAGGCCCTCTTGTGTGATCTCCTTGTTTTCCATTTCCAGCTGAAGTTTCTCGAGTTGCTTTTGGGCTTCTATCCGTAAGGTGATTGGGTTTGGTTGGCCCTTTGCCCAAAATTTTAGAGCTATCTTTAGTCTTCTTAGTTTCTCTTCCCAGACATAAAAAGCTGAGCCCTTAACAATGCTGGTCCAAGTTTTGGAAACAAGAGGGAGAAAGTCTTTGTCCTGGATCCAAGTCGGGTTAAATCTGAAAGGGATGGGTCCTCAGACTTGGTTGGTTTTGATTTCTAAGCGTATGGGATTGTGATCTGAGACACTGTGGGGGAGAATCTCTGCAGTTGCTGTGAGCCCCATTAAAAGAAATGAACTTTGGACAAGGAATCTATCTAGTCTGGCAGCAATGTGCCCAGGGCCTATCCTCTTATTTGTCCACGTGTAGAGTCCTTTGGCAGGCTTGATGTCTATTAGGTCCCAGGCTGAGACTAGGTCTTCCACCCATTCTCTAGCTGGGTTTCTCACGATGGAACCCCCTCTTTTTTCCTCCTGAGCCAGGGTTACATTTAGATCCCCACCTAGAATGATATTGTCAAGTTCATTTTGCTGCAAGAAGTCTTTTAGGGATTCCCGACAGTGTTTTTTTTCCTCTATATGTTGCGGTACATAGATGTTGAAGAGGCTTACTAGATAACACGAGTCTTTGTGGAGGAGTTTGGTGTGAATTCAGTGCATGCATGTGTCAGAGCTGATCAGATCTATTTTGGAGGTGTTCCACAGAGTGCAGAGTCCTCCTGAGGCGCCTCTGGCGTTTTCGGCTATTCCTTGGCTACCTCTCCAAACGTTGAACGAAGCTTTGAGGGAGTATTGCTGACTCATCTTGTTCTCCTAGAGGAGTAGGATGTTTTCTTTCAAAGCTTTGATTATATCCTTGAGTGCTTCCTCTTTCCTCTTGCTACCAAAACCCCTACAATTCCAGGAGGTTAGAATCATCAGTTACCTTGGGGGGAGGAGTGGCCTCCTTGGGAGGCTTTGGCTGAATGCTGATTAGTTGTTTGATGGTTGGTTGTGAACCCTTTAGGACATCTTTGTAAGTTTCCTGGTCTCTTTCTGCTTTTTTGGTTTTCCTACCTCTTCCCATTTTTTTGGGGGTGGCCCAAGCTTCGCTTGCGCCTTCTGAGTCACTTCCTTTCGAGATGTCCCCTTCCTCTATGTCTTGACTTCCTTCCATCCTTTGGGGGGATTTGTTTTTCTCCCCTTCTTCTGCTGATAATTGATTTCCTTTATTTTCAGGGGTCTGGTTTCCTCTTGCTTCTTCCTCTTGGGCCTCTTTACTTGGAGCTGCTTCCTCTTCGCCAGATTCCCTAGCCAAAATACTGAAGTTGTTCTCCTTCTCTTTGGTTCCTGAGTTATTGGCTTGCGTTGGGGATATCTTTTCGCTTCTTGGTCCTTTCGTTTTGGTTTTCCCCTTTCGAGCTTGTTTCCAGCATTCGTCCCCTGCTTTCTCTATAATGGGGATCTTTGGGCAGTTCCTTTGGAAGTGGACGTATTCATGACAACCTCTACACTTGAACGAAAGCTGTTCGTAATCAAGCTTTTGGAAGTGCTGCCAATCCCCAACTTTTAGTTTTATCGCTTCTGGTAGACCTACCTCCAGGTCAACTTCCACACAGATCCTTACACAGGAGTACTGGTCTTTTGGGTCTGCTCGATCGATGTAACGCCCCAATCCATTTCTGATTGCTTGAAGCGAGGAGGGGTTCCAACAATGTATTGGCAGATTTAGGAGTCTAACCCAGATGGGGACGTCTTTGGGCACTTCGGAGGCGGGATCAAAGCTTGGGGTCCAACGATTCAAATAGAGCCCTTGGGTGCCCATGAAGTACGGTCCATTTCTAAATATTAAATCTCTGTCCTCCTAGGAGATGAATTCGAAGATAAAATACCCTCTCCCTACCGCATAACACGTTACACTGTTTGTGATCAGCGATCTCCAGTTCCTTTGGATCCAGTTGTCTGTGGATCTGGTTGAGGGCCAGAGTCCCATGAATTGATCTACTAGTCCTCATTATGAGAGGGAAATGGCGACATTCATTGGATGATCTGGGGGAAGGTCAATCTCTGGGACGACGTCTAATCTCTTTATGAAACTTGGGGGATCTGAAGGAGGAGGCTTCTTGCTGCAAGCTGCGACGAGCTTTCGAAAGGAGGTGGTCAGAGAGGGAGGGGTCGACGGCTCCCCTCCTCCCTGCACGTCCATGGCGATGGCTAGGAGCGAACCCTAGTCAGACCTTCGAGGACGCACCAGAGCGCGGTTTTTCTCAATGGTGTATATCTTTAGCTGTGGTTCTTCCTAAAAAAGATGATGAAAATAATGAGGCTCCTATCTCATTCATGAGTACCAATATCTAAAGACCTAAAATTAAATATCTGAATATTGATAAATAAGCATATGCTGTCTATAAGGCAATAAATCATTTCAGATCCTATATCCTAAAGAACCATACAAAGGTTATAGTGCCTCACCCAACAGTAAGGTCCCTTTTCACCCAACATGAAATGGGAGAAATAAGAGGGAATTGGATGGATGTCATCCAAGCATTCGATTTGTATATCACACCCACAAATAGATTTAGAGGGCAAGGTTTATATAAACTAGCCGCATAATCCCAAGACCTAATAGAATTAGAAAATTCCGGTTCGGACAAAGTTGTCTTTATGGTGTAGCGAAGTACTGTATACCGCACCTGGGAAAGACTATTGGTATGCTAACTTATAATTTTTCCTCCATAATGACACTTGTCCTGAACACATGAAGCATAGAGAGAGAGAAACACCGAGGTTAAAATCTACCCAATACCATCTCATAAATTTTGTATTGTTCCGCATGAATTATGATGGCATGTTACTTAGATGCCTGGAAAAAGAAGACGTTGAAAAGGTATTAAAAGAACTTCATGATGGTCCCGCAGATGGGAATTTTGTAGCAGAGACTACTACTCATAAAATATTAAGGGCATGATATTGTTTTCCAACTTTGTTTAGAGACACACACACATATGCTTAGAGTTTGTCAATTGACTGTTGGAAAAGAGAAGAAGGCATCCATCCCATTACAACCGGTGACCATTTCTATACCCTTTAAGAAGTGGGGGATAGATGTCATCGGAGACATAAACCCAAATTCTTACAAATAACACAAATACATATTGATCGTGACTGATTATTTCACGAGATGGTCATAAGCCATTCCCCTCACCCATGTTAATGAAAAAGTAGTAATACGGTTTTTAGAACAACATATAATAACAAGGTTTGGGGTACCTTCCGTTCTTGTTTTTTATAATGTTGCATACTTTTATTCTAGTCTTAGGAATAAATTTTCTCTGGATAAAGGGATCATCTTGAGATACTCTGCTAACTATTACCTGTAGGGAAATGGTGTTGCAGAGTCAATAAACAAAAATCTGGTAAGAATTCTCAAAAAGATTGTTGTAGAAAACCATAGCAATTGGCACAATGCAATTCACAATGATATATGGGATGATAGGGTGACTCGTAAAGAAGCCTTAGGGAATTCTCCTTATTTCCTATTGTACGAACAAGAAGTTATCCTGCAACTAATTTATATTTCCCATCTCTACAACTTTCTCAAGCCTCTAGGGGCCAACCATTATCAAGCATGCAACAGAGAATATATACACTCTTAATGGTTGAGGAAGAACGGGAGATGGTTAGGAGGAAGTTTGTAGTTCATCAACAGGTAGTTAAAAGATGGTTTGAAAAACATAAGGCTGGAGACAAAAACTTTGAAGTAGGATATCTAGTTCTTGTTGATGATTGCAACTATGTGAGACATTCTCCAGCTTACAAACCTGAGAGAAATCCCCTGAGAGGGGTGTGTGGTTCCTATCTAAGACAGAGATAGAATGTAGAGATGGCCTCCTCCTTACAGAGAGTTCAGAATAACTCTAGATGATTCTCCTATGTAACACAGTGAGAAAGGAGATCTACGGAGTTGGACGTGCATGTGTCTAAGCACAAGGTGAACGTGTGAAATCCCAAAGTGATGGGTGCATCGTCATGAGAAAAGAAATGAAGATGATATATTAGCCTCCTCTGAGTATAAGACTTGATGAGAAACTCCAGATGACTCTCCTATGTAATGCAGTGGGAAAAAATATATGTTGAGTGGACGTGTCTGTGGACGAGCATATGTGAATGTGATCCTAGTGGTTGAGCACTAATGAAGAAGTGGTTCCTCTGTGTAATGCAATGATCCAGAGATATGAACATCCCCATAGGATGTACCCCTAGTGGTTGAACACTAGTGGGTGTATGAGATCCCTTGCTATATTGTTCAAGAGTCAGACCTGCCTGTAACCTAATTGTAATGTAAAGGGTAAAGGTCGTCCCCACCTTAAAGTAATTAATAATTAATGTAAAAGATAATTAATCTGGTTATTATTAATTATAATGTGACTTAGAGAGGTCGGCCCTGTTGTGCCAATAGAATTTTTTTTTGATAGGTAAAGTCTAATATAATTAAAGGTAGATTCCCCATTGTGGAATTATATCTTTCATGTGAGTTTGGAAAATTCAGCAAGTACATCTTCTTGGGAAAAGTGCACACCTCTCTTTGGTGCTAGTCTTCTAGGGTTTGAGCACCCTCTTGTGTGCTAGGTTTTATTGGCGGTGAAGGTCTTTCTCTTGAAGAATATAACAAAGGATTTTGGTTGTGTTTTCTTCCCTTGTTGAGAAGGGTTTCCCATGATACTTCTTGTGTTCTTGTGCATGGTGTTTCTTCTTGTGATCTTGGTTGCTACAACATTATTGGTTATGGTTAAGTGAAATACTAAAATTGGAATGAAATTAATGCTTAACCTTGCTTATTGAAAAATCAACATGGTATCAGAGCATATGTCTTGAAGAGCCCATTGCACAAACATTTTCAAGCCATCCTCTCTCTCTTCTCCAGAAACCATACGACCATTCTAGGGTTCCCAGAAAATCTGTATGACCTACTCTTTTAAGGGTTTCTAGCACTTGAAAATTAGATGTTGAGGCTAAAAAGGACATAGGTGTGTACAACCTCCTTCAGCGTACCTCCAACAAGTCTCAAATTGAAATTCCAATCATTTTGACTTTTTGGCCCTAGGGTTTCTAGGGTTTCGCTAATTTCTGCAGAAAAATTCAGAATTGTGTTTCTACAACTCTTTGAACAAGCTCCTCAGCTTACCAAGGCTATCATATTTCTCTAAGGTTTATTGTTGCCAATCATAAGTCCAACAAAACCTAAAAGTGCTAGCCTAGCCTAGCCGTTAGGTTTTCTATCCTAGTTGACAAGGGTTTGTGAAGAATCCAAAATGAGCAAAATCATGATGGGAGTCAAGCTTGATGATTCAAGCAAACTCAGTTCTAGGAAGACAAGACCTCAAAGAACTGAAGACATCAACATCTCAACACTTTCAGGTATGGTCCCTACCAATGATAATATTTGGTTAATTGATAGTGGTGCCTCCAAGCACATGACCGGTCTTAGAAATCACCTAACACATTTCGTTGAGAAAGAGACACATCTACATGTTGTTATTGGAGATGATACCAGCTATAATGTACAAGGAGTTGGAACTTCCATCTTCAAACTAGATTCAAACATGCATCTTCAATTAGAAGAAGTACTATATGTACCCGGAATGAAGAGGAACCTTTTCTCTATCTCTACCTTGGAAGACAAAGGCTATAATATTACCTTCTCAGAAGGAAGAGTTCTCGCATGGCACAAAGACTCTCATATAAGTTCTTCCAAGGTAATTGGTGTCCGACAAAACAACTTGTACAGATTAACCATCAAACCGATTTAAGCCTTATTACATGAAACTATCATCTTGAGTGAGCTATGGCATATAAGACTTGTTCACATTCATTATAGAGCTCTTCCATCTCTAGGGAAAATGGTAACAAATCTACCAAAAATACAAATTCAGCATAAAGGTGTTTGCAAAGGTTGTGCCCTTGGAAAAAATGTTAAAGGATCCTTCCCAAGAAGTGACAATAGATCTAAGGAAATATTGGACTTGATACATTTAGACGTATGTGGGCCAATGACTATTGCATCTCTAAATGGGTACTTATACTATGTACTCTTCATAAATGATCACTCCATGAAAACTCGGATTTACTTTCTAAAGAACAAGGATGGAGTCCTTGCAAAATTTCAAGAATTCAAAGCTCAGATTGAGAACCAGACCGAAAGAAAAATCAAAATATTAAGATCAGATAATGGAGGAGAATACACCTCAAAAGAATTCAACAATTTTTGTATTGAAGCAAGAATCAAGAGGGAGTTCAAAGTTCCTTACAACCCTCAACAAAATGGGGTAGCTGAAAGGAAAAACAAAACTATAATTGAGGCAACAAAAGCAATGATACATGATCAGAGTCTACTTATGACTCTATGGGCAGAAGCCTGTATGACCGCAATATATGTTCAAAACAGAAGCCCTCATAAGATTCTAAAGAACATTGCTCCATAAGAAGCCTTCACTGGAGTGAAGCCTAAGATTGGACACTTCAGAATATTTGGATGTCCAGTATATCTTTATATACCCAAAGAAAAGAGATCCAAGCTAGAACCTTCAGGAAGGAAGGGCAAATTTGTAGGATACATTGAATCCTCAAAATATTATCGAATCTACATTCCTAGTCAGAGACAAATTGAAGAAAGAAGAGATGTTACTTTTGAAGAATAAGTAGCCTTCCAGAAATCCAGAGAAGCTCAGATGGAAATTGATAGTGAGACAATACCTTCTCCCCCTTCAACAGTTCAGAGGGAGACATATATTATTCCAGATGATCCAATAGCTCCAGTTGATCTAGTTGTTCTAGCCGATTAAGTTTCTCCAAGCAAAATACCCAGAGATATTACAGTTGGACATAAAAGTCCTGCTTTGGCCTGACAAACTCTACAAGAAGTAGAAGGGCATAAATCCCCACAAGGAACAACCAAAGAGAGAAAAAGACCAAAGAGATTCTCAAGCTACCTTTCAACCATGACCCACATTATTGACTCAGAGCCAACTTTTCATGGAGAAGCTTCAGGTGAACAAGTATGGCAAGATGCCATGAGTGAAGAATACCAATCTATATTAAAAAATGATGTATTGGATGTTGTTACAAGACTAGAGGGAAAGTCTGTAGTGACTTCCAAATGGATTTATAAAATCAAGCATGTTGTTTATGGAAGCATAAAAAAATACAAAGCAAGATTTGTGGCCATAGGGTTTTCACAAATACAGGGAGTTGACTATGCCGAGACTTTTGCACTAGTAGCATGATACACCTCCATCCTATCTATCATTGCAATAGCTGCTTCCATGGGATGGATGCTACATTAGATGGATGTAAAGAAAACCTTTCTCAATAGTGAAATTGAGGAAGAAGTTTATATTGAGCAGCCAGAAGGATTCATTGTACACAATGAAATATCTCAGGTATGCAGGTTGAAGAAAGCCCTATATGGTCTAAAGCAAGCACCATGAGCTTGGTACAAAAAAATGGATGGATTTCTGATGAGTTTGGGATTCAACAAAAGTGTTGTTGATCCAAACTTATATTATCACATTGATGGCAATGAGTGTTTGGTTTTGGTCCTATATGTGGATGACCTTTTCCTCACCGGTTCAGAGCGACTCATTGTTGAATGCAAACAAGCATTGACTGCTAAATTTGAAATGAAGGATTTGGCCTTGATGCACTACTTCTTGGGACTAGAAGTATTGCAGAGAACAGATGAGATTTTCTCGAGTCAAGGAAAATATACTATGGAGATACTCAAAAAGTTCGGCATGACAAAATGCAAATCCATGCCCATTCCAATGGTAATGGATTTGAAGAAAATGAATGATACTGATTCAGGAGATGTAGATCCACACTTATACTGACAATTGATTGGATCACTGATGTATCTGGTTAACACCAGACCAGACATTTGCTATGCAGTAAATGTGCTTAGCCAGTTTATGAGCCAATCGAGATAGACACACTAGATAGTTGCAAAGCATGTATTGAGATACTTACGAGGCACAATTGGTTATGGCCTGAGATATGCCTCCAGTGTGGACTTGATCCTGCAAGGATATGCCGATGCAGATTGGGCATGAAGCGCAATAGACAGAAAAATCACCTCCGGTTGTTGCTTCACTTTAAGTTCTACCATGGTTTCCTGGTGTAGCAGAAATCAAAGCTCTGTGGCATTAAGCACCACAAAGGCAGAGTACATTGCATTGAGTGTAGCAATCCACGAAGTAGTGTGGCTTCGCAAACTTCTGACTGACTTGTTCGATCATGATATGGATCCCACTATTATTCATTGTGATAACCAGAGATGTGTAAATCTCTCTGAGAACCCGGTGTTTCATGACATATCGAAACACATTGAAATAAAGTATCACTATATCAGAGACATGGTGCAAAGGAAGATAGTACATGTGCAATATCTTCCTACTCATGAACGGATTGCATATATCTTCACCAAACCACTTTCCAAGACAAAGTTCGAGTATTTCCGTGAGAGACTTGGCCTGGTGGAAAATGCCTCCCTAGATGAGAGGGAGTGTTGATGATTGCAGCTATGTGAGACATTCTCCAACTTACAAACCTGAGAGAAATCCCCTAAGAGGGGTGTGTGGTTCCTATATGAGACAGAGCTGGAACATAGAGATGGCCTCCTCCTTACAGAGAGTTGAGAAGAACCCCAGATGATTCTCCTGTGTAACTCAATGAGAAAGGAGATATGCAGAGTTGGATGTGCATGTGGTTAAGCACAAGGTGAATGTGTGAAACCCCAAAGTGTTGGGTGCATCTTCATGAGAAAAAAAATGAATATGATGTATTAGCCTTCTCTATGTAGAAGAGTTTATGAGGAACTCCAGATGACTCTCCTATGTGATGCCGTGGGAAAGAAGATATATTGAGTGGACATGCCTGGGGACGAGCACAGGTGAACGTGATCCTAGTGGTTGAGCACTAGTGAAGAAGTGGTTCCTTTGTGTAATGTAGTGAGCTAGAGATATGGACATCACCATAGGATGTGCCCCTAGTGTTTGAGCACTAGTGGGTGTATAAGATCCCTTGCTATATTTTTCAAGAGTCAAACCTGCCTGTAACCCTAATTGCAATGTAAATGGTACAGGTTGGCCCCACCTTAATGTAATTATTAATTAATGTAAAAGATAATTAATATGGTTGTTATTAATTACAATGTAACTTAGAGAGGTAGACCCTGTTGTGCCAATAGACACTTCTGTTGATAGGTCAAGTCTAATATAAGTAAAGGTATATTCCCCATTGTGGAATCATATCTTTCATGCGAGTTTGGAAAATTCAACAAGTACACCTTCTTGGGAAAAGTGTGAACCTCTCTTGGGCTCTAGTATTCTAGGGTTTGAGCACCCTCTTGTGTGCTAGGTTTTATTGGTAGTGAAGGCCTTTCTCTTGAAGAATATAGCAAAGGATTTTGGTTGGGTTTTCTTCCCTTGTTGAGAAGGGTTTACGAGGATACTTCTTGTGTTCTTGTGCATGGTGTTTCTTCTTGTGATCTTGGCTGCTGCAACATTATTGGTTATGGTTAATTGAAATGCTAAAATTGGAATGAACTTCATGCTTAACCTTTCTTATTTAAAAATCAATAGTTCTGAAGTGGGATAAAGTCAACGAGCCAAAAGGGAAAAATTTGAAATTCCAAAATCTATGGCTTGGTCCTTTCCAAATTGCTAAGAAGATTGGGGTAGGCACGTACCAGTTGCAAAATCTTAGGGGTGAGCTTGAGGTTCTCCTTGTTAATGGTTAGTACCTAAAGCGTTTATTTTCCTAGCTGACTCTTATGTGGTGTCTTGTACCATAGTTTACTTGTTTTGTTTTTGCCTTTCATTTGTATTGCTTTAAATAGAGTGATCTTTTAGGTTCATATGTTTCATTTTGATTTAGTTTTCTATATGTTCTGAATTTGGTTGTTTTTCTATGGTTTATTGTGGTTTTTTGGTTTCATCATGAGGGTGTTATGTGCAAAACCTCTTGGTGAATCCTGGAAAACCCATTTCTTTTATCCTGAATCTTTGACCATTATGGACAAATTAAAGTAAGGAGTTCCTACTCAACTAGAGATTCCAACTCATAAATAATTCACATTTATGTATGCAAATCACCTGGAGAAAAGACAAGTTTTTTACTTCGTGGTACAGGAATGCTGAGAGAAAATGACCGAAGGAGAGTATATCTTATACCATAGACAGAGTGGAGTGGGATATCACTTCTGTTAGTGAAGAAAATAAACAGAAAACATAAAGTTGGCTCCTCCACTCTAAGAAACAAATATCCTCCTCCCTAACTCATTCTTGGCACATGTAGAATAATGTCATATATGAATATAAGACAAAGGGAAATTTATAATAAGCCAGAATGTAAAATTAGGGAGGGTATGCAGATATCTTCATCGAGGCTATGGATGCTTGCTAGGAGTGGAGCAAGATCTGTGATATTGGGGTGACTCTGTTGGGGCTATGGACGCTCATTGGCAATGGAAAAACACCATGGAGAGGTTTCTAACTTTAAAATACTAAAGATACAATGCCTTCCTATCAACCATTCTTTCCAACTCCCCTCGTGTACAATGGGTGTAGGTTATTTCTTTAATGAAAAAGAGGCATGGAATCATATAAACCCCATGAGTAGGCAAAATGAATGTTCCCCAAGCCATATATATATACAGATCTCTAAATCATTTATGTGTCGTTATCTTAAACTGAAACTCAACTCCCAAAATGTCTCATCAAAAATATAAAAAAGGGTACACAAGTGTTGGTTTCTCCTAGTGAATTGTCGTTTGTTGAGCACTCAACACACCCTCAAAATTTAAGAAATTTTGGGGTACCACTCTTTATTTTGACTAAGTTAATTGTTTCTTCCATTAGTTCGAGAGTTTTAGTTGCTTTGACATTTCATGAATTTTGGGGTCTAGACTGCTCTATCTCCAACTAAATAAACAATGTTATGTGTCATTTCTAAAAACAAATCATATCCCAAACAACTCGCCTAAAAAATCAAGCTCAAATACTTTAAAGAATTGAGGAAATGAACTATTGGGTGAGTTCCATTGACGAGAGGAGGCATTTTAAAACAAAAAATCAATGACAACTTGTATTCACCTGACGCTCGATGGACATGTTGGTGTCGATAATTTCCCCATGGAAATCAACGTCCAGGTCAAACTCCCTTCTCACTTGGCCCGATGCGATCATCAGCCTAGCTATAAATGCAAAAGGAAAAACAAACCAAGGTCCCAGTGCAATATCCACAATCCAATACAAAGGGACTTTAGCTTGAACAGTTCATCAACGTCGATATGAGAACCCACTCATGAAGTCAAGGATGCCTTGGGGGGATGCAACATGGAAACCGTACGGATGCTGCATCACCATATGTACACTCCACATCAGAGAAGGAAAGTTGTTTTCTTTACCATGAGATGAGCTTAGTGTCATTTCCACGTCAGATTCTGTACTCTAGATCCGAGCTTACCATATCATACCTCGATCTTAGTATCATCAGTCATCGGAGGTGTCCACAATGTTGGTATATTTCTGAAAAGGGCTCCAGAGTCCACCCAATGCCGACGATCCTATTGGTCGTTAGGTGAATTGAACATGATTTCTCCTAGTGCATGTGCCTATTCACCTGATGGTCGAATGTCGTTTCTCCTCAAAGCATTGTGACTATCCAATTAGGAGTGAGGAGTAATATGACACGTTGAAATGATGACTAACTACTCCATATTTCACGCACACTGCCATCACTCGATCGTCGATAAGAGAGAATTCACAAATGTCAAGAACCATTCGATTACATGGATGGATCAATATCGTTGATCTCATGATTGGTTGTTTGATATTGCATCACACACTACTTCACTCCTCAAGACGTCGAATTATACAATGAGCTAGTGAGACCGTGAAGTGCGTATTTTCGCTCCACATTAGCATCGCCTATTTCCCAACGCCCGATGGATCCTACACTCACGATTTCCACTGTCTAATAAATAAAGTTGAGTTGATATCATCCATCGATTTTTTGTGCACTCTAGTCACATCAAGTAAAGTGGGACCCCAAACACATCAACCACAAGGCTCCGCTAACCAGGTGTAGACATGTTATCCCACAGGAACCACGCTAGCACTTGCACCTCACCGTCCATGTACTCTCATGACATCATCAATAATCGACCAAGCGTTGTGATTGGCGAAGCATTAACATGAAATATCTCCTGACCCTAACCAAATCACCAAGCCACGAGCTAAAACACGTCATGTAGTCGTCGATCATCGCATCAGTGCATCAACTCGGCTAATGAAGGTAAGTGAATGCGTACTCTTGCAATAAACTCCATTAGTCATTGGAGATCACCCATTGCATCAAAGATCATAGAACTTTAACTTGCATTTCGCTCCCCGGTTTGTTTTATTATTTGTGATCATTGTTGGCTAAACGAACTCTTGTGCTTGTGCCCTGCTAACAAATCAAAGAAATCAAGTTCTTACCTTAGTGAAAAGGATTTCCTGGATACTGACAACATTTGGGAAGCTCAAGGAGGTAAGCATTATTTCACTTATACACAAGGGAATTTGTTGAATGAGGTATATTGAAGTCATATTTTTGATGTTTAATACAATTATTGTGTAGATTATTAATTTTCGTTGGTTTGAATGCAGGTGTGATGGCCCCGAGAAAAGAAACCACACAAAGGACCCTAAAGAATACCAGGACTCGTTCCACTAGTACCAAATAAATCTCAAATGCAACGCCAGAACAAGTGGATGGAGCGATGATGGTTACTTGGGATGACCTAGGTTTTGATCTCAAATAGGTTTCCAAAAAAACCCTCAAAACTATCGACCCTCCTGATATACCAAAAGGAAACGTTGCGTACAAAGTGCACAGTGTAGTCTCACCCGAGATAGATTTATGGGGGATTGCAATACTCAACTGTTTTCAATCTAGGAAGGATTTGGGACTATGTGTTGATTCTTTTCCTTATACATCAACATCATTAATCATTCATCTACTTCTAGGATTCATTCACCATTAAACTATGCATGCATGTTGTTATACTTAGATTTCACCATTCATTCTTTAACTGATGATACAAAGAAAAGTAAAAGAAATCATTCATAACACATAGAACACAGTATTTTACCATGGTTCACCCCCTCCTGGGGCTATGTCCACAAAGATCTCGCTCTTCTTCTCTTTTATTGATTATGTTGCAAAATCTATGTTGCACGCATTACATCTTCAAGATTACAGTCAAAAGGAGGGTAAGTAATCTTTGGGAGGCTAATTAGATCACACCAGGGTCCTCGACCTGTGACCTAACCCTAAAAAACTAACTTATTCATCTCTACCACAATAACCATAAGAAACCTCACAATAATAAATAACCCACGAACTCATAATAATCAACCAACGAACCCAACCTAGACCTCCTAGGTCCTTATTTATACTACTCTATTGGCTTATAGCCGTTACAATATTGTCAAAAACCCTAAAACTAACATGGTTAGGCCTATCTGCATGCGCGCTGCGTTGCTTTTCCTCATGCATGTTACTTTTCCTTTCTTTTTTGCTTGTTGTTTTCTTGCCTCTTAAGGCGCATGCTCTAAAAATATACTTTCTCTTCCAAAAATAGGTCTGTGCCCAAAATAAATCTTTCTCCCAAAATAGGCCTACGCCAATAGGCCCCCAACACTGACTTGTGGCTCGTCCTGAGCCACTTAGGTGGTGCACGCTCCCTATACAACGTTCTCCAAGCCGTGGAAATTTTCTGCTACTTCCTTCCCTTTTTCTTTCACATGCGTCGCTTTCTCTGCTAGCACCTCGACCATCTGCGTTGTTATCTATTCTTGCAACAATGTTGAGCTCTTTGTATGTGCCTACACCATCCTTGTCTTCTCTTCCTCCATATCTACAATTATCTGCGTTGCTTTCTCTTGGAGGAGCTCCAATTGGAACTACCTTGCTTGCTTATTGATTTGCGCAGTTTTTAAGTCTGCCTGTAGGGTCTTCATCTTCTGCGTTCCCTTTAAGCATTTGGTGATGCTCATGGTTTTATGTCGCTAATTCAACTCCTGCATTGCAATGATGATTTTCTCCTCTTGCTGGTCCAATAGTTGGAACTTTTCATCCTCCTCCAAAGTAGTCCAAATTTTCACAGTTTTGTCAAATAGTTCTATGACTTCCTTGGCTTCCGTTGCCATCTCATCTGTTTGGAAGGATGCTTGTTGTTCTCTTTGCTATTGGACCTTAGCAGGAGTCGTAGGATTAATTTTTTCTTTCAAGTCCTCTATCTCCTGCCTATATCCCTCAATTGTTTGCACACTGATATTTATTTTTTCATCTGCACTCCTATCTGGTGTTTGCGCATTATCTGGAATGCAGTTGTATACCACTGTTAGCCCCTGCTCTAGCTTGTCAATGTGTTCTTTTTCTTCCTCCTTCTTCAAATTCAACTGGTTGCAGGTAATCTGTAACATCTCTATGACCCCCCTACCAACTTCCAAGTTGGTGGCATCTACACGGCTCTGGATTGTACCTCCTGCATTACACTGGCCTAGAGTTCGTATAGTGCTTTCGTGGGTATCTGCGCCATGACCAACTCAAATTGGTTTATGTCCCCCATGGGTTTTTGTGTGGTCTCCTGATCAAACCAAACCATCTACTATGTGACCATGAATGTGTCACTTCCCTGCTACACTATCTGAACTGTATCATCTTTTTCTTTCTGCGCAGGGGGTTGCTGTGTCTTTTCAGGCTGCTGCGTTGTAGCCTATTGTACTGTATGAATTTGAAGTCGTTGTAGAGTATCATGGAATTCTATGAGTTTGGACATGATCTCTTCTCTCTGTGATTCTGCACCATGAACCACATCTTACCCCCTGTCATGGACCTTGTCCACCATGAAATCAACATCATCCTCTGTCAGGGTGATGATTGGGGCCTTCTTGGTGTATTTCATCTTTTTTCATGTTTCCTCCACCTGCGTTGTAGTTATTTTTTCCGGTGAGGGTTGTGCCCAATCATCTTCATCTGTGCCCCCTCTTCGTCGGTCTGAGAGGTCTCTCTATTCTTGGCATCCCCCTGAATGTCTTCTCTGGGCACCGTTGTTGTCCTCCCTGGCCTCTTTGGCAATGTGTTGCTTCTAAATGCCTGAGTGTGTGCCATAACCTTCCTGGTGTTAGAAACTGGGATATTTGTCTTTGTTGATGGGATTGCCTGGGCTTGCCTCTTGGGCTTGGATGATGTCGTTGCTGCTAGATTTGTTGTTGGTTTTTCTATTGGAACCTTCCACTGCGTAGGCCAGTCTTTGATTATCTAATCAACCTCTTCTCTAGTGACACAATACTGCATCTCCAACCATTTCTTCTTTGGATCCCTTGCGGACTGGATCCACATATGGTTCATGGATTCCTTAAACCAGGCTATCCCTTCAGAATCCTAGACCACTTCCATAGGAATACGCCACACATTGGTCGTTCTTTGTTGCATGTTTTACAAAAACATATTGAAGACTGCGATGTTCACATGTTGTTTTTTATTGTCTTTTTCCTGCCACAAGGATTCGTATCACGCTGGATAGCACATCCTCATCCTATCGACAAATGTTGAAAACTTTGGCTCCTGCCACCTTGCCAAGGCTATGAGGATAATTAGCTAGGAAGAATGGAACTCAGTTCCATTATCCTGTGTGTCTTTGTAGTCGATCAAGAATTGATTCAAGAGGTAAGGCGCCCAAATAAACTTTACCCCTTTCACGCACTGTGCGGCGACTGCGATGACTCCTGTTGGAGCCTCTTCTTTTCTGCATTTTCTCAGCAACTTGCAAGCCATGAGATTGTTGGAGAACCTTGTCGTGTCATCATTGATATCTTTGACTATCTCAATGATATCCTTCTCACATGCTTTGTTGTCCAAGTATTCTTCTGGTTGTGCACCCACTTTGGAAAACCCTATAATTTTGGTGATCAACACCACATCAAGATGCACTGACCTATCCATCCATAAAATTCCTCCATGTACCCGGGATTGAAATTGCTTGACACACAACCCCACATTCTTACCATGCCCAAAGTGTGGTATGTCCAGGAGGTTCATGATCCTAGAGTTGTAGAGCCCTGTTATCCACTACGGGAGCTCCATGATAGGTTTGCCTAGGGGTCCAATTTCCCATGTGTCCTCCAAGTAGTATTCCTCAGCCAAGTCTGGGAACTTTGTCACATCACACACATCATGGTACAAGTACCTTAGTTTAGGCACTTTCTCGAGCATGTCCTCCATGATTACCACTGCGTCCAAAATGTAGGGGAGTGTGATTTATGTGGTGTCATGCGCCTTTCATTTCTGGCTGACGGCGGGTTGGCCTTCCGCCACTGTTTCTGTTCTTATTCCCCCTTAGAGTCTGACTAGTTAGTGGTGTCCTCAACCAACACCTCCTCTTCGTCGTAACCCAATTGTTGTCCCTTCAATTACTCGGGTTTGGTAGGTGTTTTTTGGTTAGGGTTTGTGTTTCCATTGGGGTTTCCAGAGCTTTGACCCACTTCTCCTTGTGAGGCTTTCAAGGTTTCCTCCTCGACCCTCATCGGGCCGAGCAATTTTTGTCTTCAAGGTCATAAAATCTTCCAGCTCGATGACATTCTCGGGCTCCAACATCCTTTCCTTCTTCCTTTGGCCCTATCGAGTAACCCGTACGTATTTCCCTGGAGCGCCAAAATTCGGTGGTGTCATGTTGTATGCGGGTTGGAAAATTACTCTCTTCTTCTCACAATTACGCCTAGGTCACCCGCTTCTAGCTCGCTCTGTGCTAAAAAATCACTAAGTGGCAAGCTAACCCATGCTTTCCACACTTTATAGACCCGATCATAACTGTTTTGGTCATATTTTTTACTTTTTCCGTACAATTGCACCGAGTTCAATTTTTCCCATGCGCTATCTTTCCATTTTGTCGCATTAGTTGATGTGTGTGACTTTATCTACATTCATGTCATTCACTCAACTTCCTCCTCTTTTTGTATTTTTCTTCTTTTTCTGTTTTTGTATTCCTTTTTCTTCTTTTTATTGTCTTTTTATAATTTTTTCTCTCCTAATATCTACTATAGTACATTATATACACGACTTTCTGATTGCACTGCAATTACTGAGCGTTAGTAGGTTGATTGTCCCTGTACAATTTCATTTGACTACCATTCACCATTCCTTTCAGCTATGTTCCTCCCAAGTCCTTTAGCTGCACAGATCCTCCATCTGTGACATTATTTACTTCATATGTCCCTAGGCAATGCATTCCGAACTTACCAGGGTGTTGCAAACATTTGTTGTCATAGATAAGAACTAGGTCTCCCTCCTTAAAGCTATTCTTCTTTATGTGTTTGTCATGCCAGGATTTGTCCCTTGCTTTCTGTACCTCTTGGTGAAATCCTTCCAGAATCCTGTCTTCTTCCATTTCCATTAGTGGACTTAACCTCTCTTGTACTCTGCCTCTTTCTGTCATATTAGTAATTACTTCTATGTGCAGACTGAGTACCAAAAATTCTAATGGCGCCACTTCTTCTTGTCCATACACCAATATGATTGGTGTTTGTCCTGTCAACTTCTTGCATGTGGTCTTGTATGCGGATAGTATGACTGATATTTTCAAATACCAATCACCCCTGTTAACATTGCAGATCTTTGTCAAGGCATTCTCCAAAATTTTGTTGAAAGCTTCTACTTTCCCATTTGATTGAGGATGATATGGTGTACTCTTCTGGTGATAGACTTCAAACTCCCCAGTCATAGCCTTTATGGTACTATTAATAAAATGGGTTCTTTGGTCACTCATCAGAATCCTGGGACATCCAAATCTTGTGATCACCTGCTCAAATAAAAAGTGCGTTCATGTCTCTGTGTTGCAATCCTTGACCGTCACTGCTTCTGCCCATCTGGTAAAGAATTATGTTGCAGTAATGATATATCTAGCTCTTGACCTTCTTGTTGGTGGATTAATAGGTTTAACAAATCTATTGCTCATTTTTCAAATACCTGAAGAGTTACATGTGGTCTTAGAGGCATCTCATTCCTCCTGTTGGGTTTGAAGCCCCTCTGACAAACATCACAGTTCTGGAAATATTCTTTGGCATCTTTATGAATTGTTGGCCACCATAAACCTACGCGCAATACCTTTTGCACGGTAGCTTTTCCTACATAGTGTCCTCCCGATATACCTTCACGAGCTTTTGCTAAAACCTTGGGCCGTTCATGTTCCAATACACACCTTCTCAAAATGCTATCTATGCCCATATTGTATAAATGACATGTAATGAGTTGATAGTCTGCTTCTCTAACTACTAGATTTTTCTTCCGTGTAGTAGGAAACTCTTGTGGCGCAACTCCCGTACTTAAGAATTCAATGACATCAACGAAGTATTAGTCATCTACCTGTACTGAAAATAATTGTGCATCAAGGAAGTTGTCGTCCAAGTTAGTAGGTTCTTCTCCATTGGTTACCTTTGACAAGTGATAAGTTCCTACATTCAACTTCCCCGGTTTGACTATTACTTCAAAATCAAATTCTGGAATAATAACAACCATCTGAGGATCCCCAACAACGGCTTGTTGACTAGATGTTGAAATAATCACCTTGAACATTTTAAAATTCGGCTTGTTGACTAGATATTTGAGGGAAAAACAATCTGTGAACATTTTAAAATTCTTGCCCAATAAATCATGTCTTAATTTTTGAAGTGCATACACCATGGCTATGCCTTCTCTTTCTGTGGTGTTGTAATTCTGCTCAGATTCAGATATCTTCCTCCTTGCAAAGGCTATAAGATGATATAAGTCCCCTGCTCCTGGTTGCGCCATAATTGCTCCAAGTTCTATTGTTGATGCATCTACATGCACATGAAATGTATTTTCCCAATATGGAAACACTAATATAGGTTTTGTCACCATCTTCTCCTTTAAGGTATCCAATCCCTGCTGACAATCCTCATTCCACTGAAATATGGTGTCCTTCTTCAACAAATTTTCCATCGATGTAGTAATCTGTGCATACCCCTCAATAAACTTTCTGTAGTACCTTGTATGTCCAAGTGTGTCTCTTAACTGGCACACTAACTTTGGTGGTGGTAAGTTCACAATTATAGCAATCTTAGCAGGGTCAACCAATAAACCTTGTTTTCACACTATATGTCCCAACAATATCCCAAAAGGTGTGCCAAAAATGCATTTCTTGATATTCAATGATATCTGACATTGCCTGCATCATTCCAACATTAGTCTTAGGACTTCTACATGATCTTTCAAAATACTAAAGACAATCAAGTCATCCAAATATACTTCTTAAAACTGATGTATAAACTCCTTAAAAGCAGCTATGACCACCCTTGATAAGATAGTTGGAGCATTATTCAATCCAAAGGGAATAACTGTATATTGGTAGGATCCCCATTCTGTAGAAAATGTAGTCTTATACATGTATGCTGAGTCTCCATTTTGACACCTTTATTACCCTATATTACCCTCAATCTGAGCTTATTTTACCTATCCTATGTGTATATAATTGACTGTTTCCTCCACAAATACACTTGATGATCTTGTCCATATGCATAGAGAGGTAACTCATGATTAAGGCATGATTTGTTTAGTTTTCTCGAGTTAATTCGATTAAATGTTTGATTTTGTATGATCCTAATCGTTTGACTCTTAAGAAGTTTTGATCCAGTACATCACTATTCTGGTACTACAACTATAATGCATTCTGGTACTCACACAACATTGATCTGGTACCAACAGACCCGCACAACATTGATCCAGTACTAATCTTGCGCCTAATCCGGTACCAACACCTGTCTGGAGCTATTCCGCTACTTCTCGTGCACCTAATCTGGTACTCAGGGTTGCGACTGTGTGTATTCCGGTATTAAACCCCTATCTATAAGATTCCAGTACTGGATTTTCACCTCGATTTTTGGGCGGATAACGATGAATCTCAAAATTTGGGGACATGGGTTTTGTCCAGAGTGGCTTTTTGATGCGGACAATGTGCTAGAATTCCCATATATCACATGTGTGGACCTCCAACTCAGGGGGAACGATTCAGCCTAAAATCGTCAAATATTTCTAAACTACCATATTGCACCTTAATTTGCGTGCATATGGAAGCATATCTTACAAAACCATCAAATAGGTTTCTAGAAAATCTATCCAGCTACAAAATCCAATAAATTGTTTCTCAAAATTCACAATGGATAGAGAGCTATCGAAGGATCTTTAACCCGAATTTGTAATATTTGGTGAAAAACCCAGATTTTGTGCATAAACAGTTTGAACGAATTATGAGTTGGGGGATTTGTTCTGATCTATCCCCATTGAATTTCCTTGTATAAATATGAAGGAAGGAGTACTAAGAAGAAAGGAATTGTCATGTTGTAATATTGGTTCTTGGGAGAGCTTGAATATATTGTTATGCTGAGAAACTGAGTTTTGAAATATTGTATACCTGTCAATTGAAGGAATATGAAGTTCAACCTTTGAAATTCATGGATATGATTAAAGTGTGTGTTCTGTAATCTCCTAGAGTTACTTGGTTGGTACGGAAAGGGCCCATCGCCCCAACCAAGGTAAGTCTCCTTGTATTTGTTTGTGTGTGTGTGTGCGTAGAATAATTTTGTATTTTAAACAATTCTGAGTGAGTAATCTTTCTTGAGCACAACACAGATTTTTGAATAGATATTTGTTGATTTTTAGATGAGTTTGGATGAATAGTTTATATTAATCATAGTATATCATTCCATCTCTGTTTTTGCAGTGTGAGATTTAATTGACAAAAACTCTGTAGATGTTCATGATTGTTAGGTAGGCAATTATCATTTTCTGAATTTAGAAGCTTCAATATCTGTGTTGTCTGAAGTAAGTGCATGAATGACCCATGCTCCATCTCTCACCTACATGCACCAAGAATGGAGTGTCTTGTGTAATGCTTCCTGTGTAGGGACATAAGTCCTATCCAAACATTGATTGTGTTATGAGTGGTTTTTCAACTGATTATCGTTGAAAGTGTGCCCTGATTTGCTTGCTAGTTGTTTTTAAGAGTAGTAGCTACAAATAGCTGAGTCAAAGTCCATCTTTCCATTTCATGAGCTTGTAAATGGACAAGTCATTATCTGAGCAAGGTCTTTTGAATACATGATTGTTAAGATTTTGTTTGCAAGTTTTGATTTCTGGATTTTAAATTGTATGTGTGAAGTGTTATTTGAAAGGTGTGAAATAGAGTATTTTGTTATTGAATATATCTTCTTTATGTTATACTCATTAGACATAGGAACCTATCTGTTATCGACACATATAGTGCATCAAATCTACTGATTACGAATCTCGGTCGATAATTTGTGTTTGGTAATATATTATGCATATAATTTCACCAACAATGTCCTCTAGAGCTATTTTGATTTGATGGTAAATTGAGAATCCATTTGGGAATGAATATGCTTCATGGCCTCCCACATTCTCCAAGACATCATCTGTAAAAGGGGTAGGGAAAGGATCATGTAAGAAAGAATCATTGAGTTTACTCAAATCCACACAGATCCTTATCCCCCCTTGCTTCTTTTCCTAGACTACCATGGGACTAATCCATTCGGATTCCTCCACGGGTTCTATGATACCAACTTCCAACATTCGATCAATTTTTGCTTTCACTTTATACTTATACGTTGGATTCAATCTGTAAGGTGTTTGTCTGACAGGTCTAGCATCTAGTTTTAGTGGTATCTTCATCTCACATGGCTAATCTTCTATGCCTTTAATTTCTGTAAAGGTCATTGGAAACAAGTCACAGTATTCGCGCAGTAACTCTGTTATCCTTTCTATTGTCTGCTCATCCCAATAGTCTCCAATGCTTTCCATTTTAGAATTTTATTCTGTCCCAATGTTGACTTTCTTGACTTTGATTGGTGCAGTAAATGCCTCTAACTCCAGAGATGGACCTTCTACCTCTCTCTCTCCTTCAATCTCAGTGATCTAAATGTTGTGTGGATCATATTCATATGGTGCTTCCTCTTCGACATGATAACATGAGAGTAACTCTTTGATTGTCTGTTTGTTATGTTGTTGATATTCTGTTATAATTTCCAACTCTAGTTCATCAAAAAATATTACGGCCCATATCAATTTCAAAGTTGAATCAATGTTGGGGTTCCCATGCTCAAATGATAAGGTTACCACAAAATTCTAATGTAATACAATTCATTATGTAGTGCCTTTGCACATATCATGGTCTATGTACCATTTCCCCAGGATCCCTTCCAATGTATGAATGAAGTGATGAGGCCATTCCTCTGGTGGTGTCATCCTCCATTGTGTTCTACATTTCTCTAGGTGCTCAACTCTTCTTCCTCGCCCATCATACTTCTACACTGTATTGCTCCCCTGTTATGTGCCAAATCTAATGCACAATAGTCGTTTACATTGATATCGGTCCTGAATTGTTTCTTTGTGCGCACCCCACCATCTTGTAGGTGTTTCCTTGAGTTCAATATCCAAGGCTAAAAACCTTTGATTTTCCAAGACTTCCTCCTCATATTTTCTCAAGAATTCCTCTAAGTCATTCAACCCATGAAAACTGGGAGGTTCTCTTATCTTCGTACCAACCCACCTTACTGCGCAATCTATTCTTGTGCACCTTCTTGTGGAGACTTCATGTAGTCTTTGCTGCCAATTCTCCATACTTGTGTCTGAGTCCGAAGCACACAATGTAATGCTTCTCCAGTTGAGTACCCCATCTACAGTTGGGTTGACATAATCTTCTTCTCGCACAATGGTTCTGTATAACTGATTTATTTTTTCCAAATCCAAACAGGTTGCCTCTACAAACCTTTCTCCTTCTGAAGGATCCAGTGGTGCAAGAACTCTATATTCACCTGATTCAAAATTCATTTTCCTTGTCTTCAGGTTGATCATTTCCTAGTTATCAAATGCCCAATCCAATCAAAGTAATATTGGGTAAGGTGTTGTACCATATATTATCTAAATCACTTCGAATCCGCCACAATGCACACTCCATCCAAATCTATTGTCACACCTTTAAGTCTGCCAATTGGTAACACTCTGTGCTGATTTGTTAGTTTTAACTGAACATGTGAATAGTCTAATGTGGGTTCCCCCATACACTGCCTTGTCTTCTTAGGAAAGATGTTTACTTTAGAGCCTAAATCAAGTATGATATCTCCCATGTTGAAATCCCCAATGTTGGCATTTAGCCTAAATTCTCCACTTGTTCTTATTCTTGTATGGAGATGATTGACTATTTTCTACTCTAACTTCCCTTCTACTTATTTGTTGCATATTTCCGACGAATTATGAAAGACCTTAACAGATGATGGATCATTCAATAACTTAACACGAGATTGCAAAAAAGTCTTGATGGTATTTACTTTCTCTAAAGGTTTTCCTTTACTGGTGTGATCTATTGAAGATGGAATCTCGTACATTGGTGGATCCTGAGTTTTCTACACAAATGATGTAGATGCAATTTTCTCCTTGAGAATCTCCTGTCTGGCCTCCTTAAATGTTTCCTTTTCTTTCTGTGCATCAAACTGCTTCTATGGCTCATTATTATTCTTTACCCATTAGTGTTGAGATGGATCTTTTTTTGCTACATCAGTTCATATCTTAGCTCCTCCTCGAGTAACTATATTTATGTTTTCCATAATCCACAGCTACATAAAAATCCATTGAACATTCTAGCTGTTTTGGTTCCTCTTCTCCTGAATCTTTCCCAATAGTGTTGGAAGGTCTTTTTAATGTCATGGTATGTTGCATGTAAAATACATGCATGTCTTCGGTGGAAGTGGACAATCCCTTACATAGTGTCACGATTGTTAATGGATTTGGGGCATACCTAATCCCTTGCATAGTGTCCTGGTTGTTAATGGTTGGGGCATACTACCGGCCCTCTTCCTCATCCAAATCCTCCTCTGCCTCGTCCTCCACCTCTGAATCCACCTCTATCTCCTCGTAGTGAATTGTATTGGGGTACCTGGTTATACTACACATGATTATGTTGTGGTTGCACATTGTTGTACTGTGGTTGCGCGAGGTTGAATGATGGTGGCACATTGTTGAAATGCGATGAAACTTGCCCTGTCATCATCTCTGCTTGCACCATGTAGGTGTTTGAAGTCATTTCTCACATCAACTCCAACGTTCTACAGTTCTTATCATTATGACCCACTGATTTGCAAAAATTGCAGTATGAACATTTTGGTATTGTCTTATACTTTTGCATCATTGGAAAATTGTATGGATCATTCCCATGTTTCTTACAAATATCACACCATGGTCCTCCTGTCGGCAAGGGGTTTGACACCCCTACTGCCAAGTACTGCGTAAAATTTGGACTTTCATTCTTATGATGTCCTTCTGTCATGCATAATGTACACCAAACAACTTCTCTTTTTTCTTTTCCCTTATTATGGTTTAATTGAAATGTCAGATTCTCCATATCCTCCTTCAACTCCTCTATTGTTGGGTCTATTTGTTGATACTGGTTTTCTTCCAGTTGTGGGGCTGCTTGAAAAGCCTCTACCTGATTTTGGAACTTTTGTTGTCTCAAAGGATACTTCAAGTGTGGTAACAGTGAGTTCACAAATAACTGCTTATGTTGCATAAAATACTTCAACTTACCTTTCAGACTTTTGAACCTTTGATCAATCTCCTAGACATGCTTACTTGGTTTCTTCTTGATTTCAATCATTTCATTCATGTACTGGTCTTCTGATTTTGGCTTCTAAAACTCGTTTACCAATAGCTTGTTCACCTCTGTGACAATCGTTGGTACTCCTTGTGGACTATTTACGTAAGGGCTCATGTACTAGTCTAGTGCGCGGTCTCTGAGTGTGATATCTAACTGCGTGAGTTTTGTATCCTGGTCCATGATATTCTTTGCTTCCCAGACATTTTCATAGATAAATAGATATTTTTCGGGGTCCTCAAACGCTTAGCCCCGAAATTCTGGTATTCTAATGGTGGAATCTAGTCCTGCCATTTTGAACTATGTCGAACTACTACCTCCGTGCGGTGTAGATAGTTGACTGCTACTTCTTGAACTTGCTCCCTTAATTGGTTGTCCTTGATTAGACCCCTCTATTGTTGCTCCTCTTCTACTAAAATGTGGTTGTCCAAACGCTAATGTTCTTTTAGGTGTATTAGTCGCACATGGGGTTGTAGGTTCCACACTGACTGTGACCTGGACCTCTATTCCTAACCCTGGACCTCTTGTTTTCCTTTCATATGTTGTGCACATGATTTCCTCAATCTGCTCCACATCCCAGAGATCCTCTACCTCTTCTTCATCGCTCACCAAGCTGTCTCTGTCGGCTATGGCCCTCTTTTTGTTGCTCATTTTATATTGGTAAGGTCTTCTGTTGTGCATCTTTCCAGCTTTTTCCATTATCTTCTTTATCTGGTCCTCTTCCATCATGATTGGGTCCATGGCCTTCTTATTCTTCCCCTTATCCATCTACATGTCCATATATCAACCTCCTGTCAGTGATTGCCCCTTCCCCCATGCGCGCAAGGAAGTTTAGTTGTATGACTCCATAGTTATCACACCTTTGTCATACAATAAAATATTGATTGAAGTATAAAGTGATTTGATGTACCTACCTCTGGGTCCCTTCAGAAAATCTTGTTCTGCAGCAGTATATGACTTCACGGTATCTACTACAAATTTGGTGATAAACCCTACAATAATACTTTCTAACCAGAAATCTAATGCGTGTGTAAATTTATTATTGACTCGTTGTAACTATGCGATCTCCATAGGATGCCACTCTAGCTGTTTGATCCAATTCTTAGGATGGTTGTCCTTCAACCTCAATAACCACTCCTACAATAGATGCGGGAACTCACAGAAAAATACCTCATGAAAGTCGCTAAACAACGTATTTGTCGAGATATTTGCGCGATGTCTATTTAGGGTTTATGTTGTCTTTCTGCGCAAACTTGAGTTCCTTTGTCCTCAACCATATTTCAATCTCCATGTTCATTGGATTCCATGGCATGGACATTCCCTTCTATGCTTTCATCTTCCATAATTTTCTTCCACAGATCCCAACCACTCAATCCTATGCAGTTCCAGCTGACAACGAAACCACTTGTTGGTTACTAGGGCTGACCCAAGTTTTGATCTCAAATAGGTTTCCAACAAAACCCTCAAAACTATCGACTCTCTTGGTAAACCAGAAGGCAACGTTGCACACAGAGTGCACAACGCAGTCTCACCCGAGATAACTTTATGGGGGATTGCAATACTCAAGTGTTTGCAATCTAGGAAGGAGTGGGGACTGTGTGTTGATTATTTTCCTTATACATCAACATCATTAACCATTCATCTACTTCTAGGATTCATTCACAATTAAACTATGCATGCATGTTTTTATACTTATATTTAACCATTCATTCTTTAACTGATGATAAAAAGAACAGTAAAAACAATCATTCATAACACATAGAACACAATATTTTACCATGGTTCACCCCCTCTTAGGGCTACGTCCACAAAGATCTGACTCTTCTTCTCTTTTATTCATTCTATTGCAAAATCTGCGCTATGCACATTACATCTTCAAGATTACAATCAAAATGAGGGTTAGTACCCTCTGGGAGGCTGACTAGATCACACAAGGCTCCTCAACTTGTGACATAACCCTAAAAAACTAATTTATTCGACTCTAACACAATAACCAACATAGTTACAAACTTAACGGGAACTCTACAAAGTTCTCGTTTTTTGGGGGGTCAAGTTTTTTACCCCGTTTTTAAAAATGGTGCTACCGGTAGCACCCCCCTCCCTTTTTTGGTGTTTTTTTGATATTTTAATTTTTTTGATACATAAGGTTTCCACTTTTTTTTTTAAATGCTTGTTTTTTCATTTATTTTCAAATTGTTCAATTTTTTTTTCTCAAGAATGTTTTTTCATATATTTTCAAACTTTTCTATTTTTTTTATTGGTTCAATGGTGTTTTTAATCATATTTCCATGCTTCATCCAATGTTAAAAATGTTGTACACCATTTTTATTTTATTTTTTTAAATTAAGATTTTCATATAATTATGTGTCCTTAATTAATTTATGGTTCCATACTTTTTAAATATAGTGGAAAATATCATTTTTAACACATTTGTTTACCTTTACTTCAATATATAGAAAATAATTGTTGTTAAATAACACTATTTTTAAATATTTAGCGAAAAAATATAATTCTTTTTTTTATCAATTAAAAACTATAAAAA
>SNQJ01S0056626.1:13965-30364 GCA_010110895.2 Picea sitchensis | reverse complement strand
AGGCTTATTTGGTGTAGAAGTTCCCTTTTTTGGTGGCATGTTGGCCAAGTATCACTTTAAACCTTGATTTTGAGGTGGTTATGCTAGACAATCTTTCTTTTATTGTATCTCCAAAATTTCGGCCCTTCTGGGTATGAAATTTTATTTTTTGTAGTTCTCTGATATTTCTTCTCTGAAATGCCACATGTCTGATCAAAATTGGATGGGACAAGTAGAATTTATGGTAACTTCCCCACAACTTGCTGATTTTTGCCTTTCCAGGAGATATAACTTGTATAGCACGACCAACACAAAATAATTGGTATAAATTATGAAATTTGTATCAGAAATACTACAGACTGTCCACTATCTAATGCAACTGGTCTCACTCAAATTGGATACTCTAGGAAGAATTTATGATTGTTTTACCAAGAACACCTGCTTGAGACTAGTCAATAGGACTAGTCAAATACCCTCTCTTCCACAGGGTGTATCTACAAATGTAGTATGACATAGAGGCTGAAATTTTTATCATAGATAAATTAATAATTTATATGAATATTTTCCGGATTTCAGAGTCTGAAACGTTACAGAAAATTTTTTATAGTGAAAATTCCACGATGACTCAATTCAGGATGATTCCAGAACCCTATCTTACACATGTTGTATCTCCTAAAGGATAAGGCCTCATGAGCTGAAATTTTAACCCAACGTACCTTGATCCATCTACTAAATATCCTCCAAAGGCGTCCTTCTGAAACATTGTAGAAAACAAGTTATGGTGAAAATTCCAAGGTGTCTCAGATGTAGCGGCGAAACCCCAAGACCTTGAGCTCTAATACCATATGTTAAGAATCAAATATCAATATAGCATAGAAAAACCTCAGAATAAGTACTCAACGCCTTGAAAAAGAGATAATTTCAGGTAATAAGCCTCTTTCAGGGGGAATCCTCCTTATACCCCACATAAATGTCCAAATACAAGATGATTCCAAATGAAAATGTCTCCTTGGTATATATAGGAGACTAGGAGGTACAATTACAACTAATGGACTCAAGTTGACATAAATAAAATAACATTACTAATGTAATATTCCCCAATTAAGGGGTAATGAGCCACTCTTTAGGGATTAACAAAACCCTAACCCTAACATGGTTAGGCATGTCTACATCCGAGCCACATTGTTTTTCCTCCTACATGTTGTTTTTCCTTCTTTTTATGCTTGTTGCTTTCCTGCCTCCTAAGGCGCTTTCTCCAAAAATATACATTCTCTTCGAAAAATAGGCCTGCACCCAAAATAGATCTTTCTCCCAAAATAGGCCTATGCCAACAAGAGAAAACCCCAAAGAGCACTGAGTCGTTGATTGTTCTCCCCATGAAAAAGGTCTCGAACGTCTTTCCTCTATACCACAACACCAAATACTGTGCCATGAGTGGGACTTCTACCCAAGTACAAATTCCCCTCTTGAATGACTTATTCTGGAAACTATATAAAGGAGAGTATCTGAAGTCCACTCCACATAATGATCTTCTACTTCGATAGGTAGATGATGGGGCTTTTCCAGCCATCAAACGATCCATGCTTCCTTTGGTTGCTACCAGGGCACTTGTATTACACCGTGTCGAGTTGATGGAGTGGGTCATTAATCACACTAGGGCCAAAGACTGTAAAATTATTAATGAGCAAGGGAAATTCATAGGGTCATTCCTGCCATAGGATATGGCTCACTTCTCCAAACTTCCAGAACCTGATGAGTTCCTTACCAAGGATTTTATGAATGATTTCTATGAAAATTTTTAGAGCAACAAGATAGTGAACAATTGGTGGAAGGAAGACAAAAAATTCACCAAGAGGTCCCGGGGAAGATATTCCATTTCAAATATGAGGGAGCCATACATGTACGTAATGATACAATTCTACAGGTTATAGGGAGAAAAGGATTGCTCTTAATTCTTCGAGGCATGGCTACCCTTGGCGTATTATGTGGTGATGTGTGGTGATGTGGGGAAGGAAGTTTAATTGGGGAGGGGTTGTATCCAAACAACTCATTTTGAAGAACGCTCAGGAACAATCTCTGAGGCCATGTAACCCTCCCAAATTTCACATGGTGTATTTTCCCTTGGATGTATGATGTGCACAAAATACTTTTCCTGGGCTGTCATTAAGTTGGTAGGTCTCAAAACCATCGCTTCATGTGTACTTCAACATGTTGTGGGAGAACATGTATTAAAAATTATATTCTCAAATCTGTGACTCCCTCATTCCCACCATATACTTTCTTATATTCAACCAAGAATGTCCCAGGTTATCAAAACAAACCAAGAATGTTTTTAATTGCATTGGAAATTGGTATTTCTAGGAAAAACACAAAAATCTATGGAGCTATGATCCCACCACATCTACTACCAATTTATGTGTCTGACAAGTTGGTGGTGGGGGAGATTTGCTATCAAATGATCATGCAAGGATTCAATGCTACCCTTGTAAAAGAAAAGAAGAAAATATGGATGTTGATATTATGGTAGCTTTGGAAGGTATGAACCTCTATTGTGACCTATGACGAGATTAGAATATTCTGGAAGGAAGCAAAGAAGTAAAGGAAACCCTAGATGAGATGTCAGCTGCAGAAATATAATTATTGTGAATTAATTAGTACCCAGAAGGAGAAGTCGGCCCCAGTAAGTCTGCCAGACCACTATAAATACAGGGCTCCAATTCTCATTACACACTTCTCAGAATTGCAGAGAGCAGTTTCTGCGCACTGCAGTTGGCAGTTTTGTGCACAAGTTTCTGGGGAAGGTGTTGCACCAGTTTCTGGGTGGGACTATCTGACCAACTTGGTTTCTATTCTTGCTTGGTGCATTAGCCTTTCTTGGCTATTGATTGCTACCAGTATTCTTCTCTGTCAAGGTCAAGGTGCTCGGAAGGTGGCTTCGGCCTATGGTTGGGTGACAAGGGTATTGTCAATGGTAAAATGAGCACAATATTTCATATTCTAACAGGTTATGGTCCCACACCTCCTTCATTCAGTCTAAATGCTGGAAGGAAACATAGCCTCTAGGATATTGAGCTTGTTGAGGAACTGTCGCTAGGGTTACTAGCAGGAGTAGCTTCCAAAGACACTGTCGCTAGGGTTACTAGTAGAAGCAGTTACAGAAACCCTAACCTCATATCCGACACCTTGTGATGGATCATCTCACTCAAAAATAATATTATCAGATGCACCCTAACTCAGTGCACCTTTTGGCTCTCTTAGAAAACATAAATGACGAAGTTGAAGTTTTGGATCAGGGCATGACCAGTTACCAGTCAACCGAAGACATGTGTGAAACAATCAGTCTTTAACACTACTCAACACTTACTAGAACGATTGAAGATGACATGTGGATAATTGATAGCAGAGCTTCTAGGCACATGACGGGAGATAAAGACAGACTCTCAAATCTAAATGAGAAGAATACCTCGTACAAGGTAGAGCTTGGAGAAAAAACCACTTACCCTGTGGAAGGATTTGGACAAGCTGCCATCAAAATGAAAACATGTAATTATGTTCACTTAAGCAATGTTTTATATGTACCTGGTTTAGAAAAGAATCTTGTATCAATATCTTGCCTAGAAGACAAGGGAAACATAATAGCTTTCATGGATGGAAAAGTGTTATCATGGCATAAAGACTCCAGCATAGAGAATGCTAGGGTTATCGGAAGTCGTGAAGGAAATTTGTACAGACTAATAGAACAAAATGAAGAATCTCTTGTACATGACGAAGTCAACCCTAATGAACTTTGGAACAGAAGGTACAATCATATTAATTATCAATAATTACCCTTTATCAAAAGAATGGTTGAAGGAATACCAGAGTTTCAGTCTACACACGAAGGAATTTGCAAAGGACGTTCCCTTGGGAAGAATATCAAGAAACCATTCCCAAGCAACAATAACAGATCTAAGGAGATTCTAGATATAATACACTCAGATGTTTGCGATCCGATGCCAGTAAAATCTCTAGGAGGATCTTCTTACTACATAATCTTCATAGATGACTATTCAAGAAATACTTGGATATACCTATTGAAGACAAAAGATGAAGTATTCAACAAGTTTCAAGAATTCAAAGCAGAGATAGAAAACCTCACGAACAAGAAGATCAAGACATTAAGAACATATAATGGAGGAGAATACACCTCGAAGGAATTCGTTGCATTCTGCAAATCAGCAGGGATTAGGAGGGAGCTGATTGTTCCTCATAATCCTCAACAAAATGGTGTAGCAGAAAGAAAGAACAGATCTATTGAAGAAACCGTAAAATCCTTACTGAATGATCAAGGTCTGTCCATGTTCTTATGGGGAGAAGCAACAATGACAACAATATATGTGCAGAACAGAAGTCCTCATCGTATATTGAAGGACATGACACCAGAAGAAGCCTTCTTAGGTAAGAAACCTAATGTGGAAAACCTAAGAATATTTGGATGTCCTGTTTACTCCCAGATTACCAAGGACAAGAGGAATAAACTAGAACCTTCAAGAAAGGGATATTAAATTGGGATATAGTGATTCATCCAAGGCTTACAAAATATATATTCCAAAACTTTCTAGAGATCGAGAGGTCCAACAAAGATGGATTCAATGGGGATGTGCCAGGAAATCCATGAAGAAAATATAGAAGAAGAAGAGATTGAAAGAACTTAATGAGAGAAAGCACAGAAAATGTAAATGATGAAAATGAACTACTTGATCATTCTATGGAGCCATGTGAAAACATTGATTGAGATATCATACCAAAGACCAAGAAAGAACCGGCTTGGATTGAAGCCACCTTACAAGGCGCAAAAAGAATCAAGGTTCCAGAAGGAACATTCATAAAGAGTAAAAGACCTAAAGATTCTCAAGTTATGCAACATACATGACAAGCTTCTAGATGAAGAACCTACCACATTTGAAGAAAGAAGTTCAAAGGAACAATGGAAAGAAGCTATGACCGAGGAGAACATCAATCCATTATGAAAAATGGGGTATGGGAAATCATACCTAGAACTAAAGAAAAATCGGTGATAACTAAAATGGAGTTGTACAAGATCAAACATGTGAGATGGAAGCATGGATAAATACAAGGCAGATTCATAGCTAGAGGGTTCTACTCCCGGAAGAGGAGAAGATTATGACAGACACTGCTCCGGTGTACAGATATACTTCCATCGAGAGCCTATCATATCTCTTTAAACATGGGATGGAACTTACATCATATGGATGTAGAGACAACTTTCCTCAATGAACTATTGAAGAAGTATATATTGAACAACCTCAAGGGTTTGAGAATTTTTATTCAGTACTCCCGTTTGTAGATTGAAGAAATCTCTATATGGACTCAAGTTCGCTCCAAGGAACTTGGTATGCGAGAATGGACAACTATCTATTGAGACTTGGTTTCTCCAAAATTATGCAGATCCAAACAGCACACTATAAAGAGTGGTGAACCAATGCACTGTAATCCTACTACTATATGTTGACTATCTATTCATAACAGGTGAGGAGTCTCTCATTATCTAGTGCAAGAATGAATTAGCTTCTAAATTTGATATGAAAGATCTGGGTCTCATGCATTATTACTTGGGACAAGAGGAATGGCAAAAGCGTGGTGAAGTATTCGTTGGACAAGGAAAATTCATAATAAAGATACTTCATAAATTTTGGAATGATGGATTGTATGTCCATGGACACTCCCATGAATCCAGATATAAGAAAGGGTAGAAAGTTCAGATTCAGATCCATTAGATCCATCTCTATATAGACAACTAATTGGGTCATTGATGTATTTGGTAAATACTGACCCGAGACATTTGCTTTGTTGTGAATACACTAAGCCAATTACAGGTGGAACCTAGACGGACAGTGGATAGGCTACCAAAGCATGTATTAAAATATATTTGTGGAACAATAAACTATGGTTTGAGATATACCATCCAACAATGCTCTGAGTTCATGGATTCTGAGACTCAGATTGGGAAGGAAGTTTAGAAGACATAAAGAGCACTTCATGTATGTGTTTGACTTAATTTCGACTACCTATGATATCTCAGGGCAATAGGAAACAAAAGTGCAGCCATTTTCGGCCTAGCAGAGTAGAGTATATGAAACATGTGAAACATCTTGTTGAAAACATTGTTGTAGAAAATCTTGACATTATTGATCATAATCGAGAATCAACCATAATATGTGTGATGTCAGGAGTTGTATAAGATTATCAGAACAACTCATGTTTCATAAAAGGTTGAAACACATTGATATGAATACTACTTTATTGAGATAGAAAGTCAATAAAAAGGAGGTAAAACAGAGTATCCCCAAGCAAGCGGAACCATGGAGACATTAGAAAAACCTCTATCGAATAAAGTTTCATATTTCCGAGAGAAGATGGGGATCATGGAAACTCCCATAGGCTGGAGGGGAGAACTCTCAGGGTTAGGAGGAGAATAATATTATTGAAAAATATTATTGAAACACTTATCTTTGTGATTGAAAAATAGTCCCATTATCTGGATAGATTCTTTCTGTTCGGAAAGTGATTGATATTTCTAATGGACAACAATTTCCCATTGTGGATAACATGTGGAATGGTCAATTATTGATATCTGAACAACGACTTCCCATTGTGGTTCATGGGGAGTGGTCTAGGGCATACTCTCTTCTTGAGGGTTACTCAAGGAAAATTTCATGAGACAACGATTTCTCATTGTGGTTAACATGAGGAATGGTGCATTTTGGAGGTTGATACAAGACAATCTTTCCTCTTGTGGTTACTTGAGAGGAAATGATGCAGACAAGACAATCTTTTCCTCTTGTGGTTAACAGAGGAAATGGTCTGGACAATCATTCCTTAGGGTTTATACATTCTCTCTAGGGTGCACTTTGATTAGTGTAGGAGGAATGGCCCAGGGTAGGGAATGGTCCAGGCGCAACAATCAGGGACAGGCATTCCTCAGGGTTTATACATTCTCTCCAGGGTGCACTTTGATTAGTGTAGGAAGAATGGCCTAGGGTGGGGAATGGTCCAAGTTCAGAAGACAAGATAGTTATTCTTCCTTGTTTGAGAAGAATAGTCCAGATATCTCATTGTTCTACTTTGAGGGAAAATATTCTTTCATATCTCACAGACGTGAGTGAAAGATTGGCCCAGATGATTCAGTTTATTTTAACAATATTTTTCTGTGCAGGTTGGCATCAGATGATTGTTATGTAGTCTGCTTGTCTCTAGCCAGTAGAGATATACTACTGTGGTGTTTTTTTCCACTGTTTGTGACTATGTGTCACAGTTTGAGTAGTTGTGTACTACCATGGATAAACACAGGTGTGTTTTATCAATTGATATTGTACCAATTGTCATAGGAGATTATCCAGTTGGATAATAATGACGGTGCTCGTGATACTACCAGTTGAATGGTCTGTTTGTGCTCAATACCATACCTCCCTAGCTAGGAGGGAGTGTTGATATTATGGTAGCTTCAATAGGTATGAACCTCTATTGCGACCTATGACGAGATTAAAATATTCCGGAAGGAAGCAAAGAAGTAAAGGAAACCCTAGACGAGATGTCGGCTGCAGAAATATAATTAATGTGAATTAATTAGTACCCAGAAGGAGAATTCGGCCCCAGTAAGCCTATCAGACCACTCTAAATACAAGGCACCAGTTCTCATTATTCACACTTCTCAGAATTGTAGAGAGCAATTTCTGCGCACTGTAGTTGGCAGTTTTGTGCGCAAGTTTATGGGGAAGGTGTTGCGCCAGTTTCTGGGTGGGACTATATGATTAGCTTGGTTTCTATTCTTTCTTGGTGCATTAGCCTTGCTTGGATATTGATTGCTACCAATATTCTTCTCTGTCAAGGTCAAGGTGCTCGGAAGGTGGCTTCGGCCTATGGTTGGGTGATAAGGGTATTGTCAATGGTAAAACAAGCACAATCTTTCATATTCTAACAATGCATTCCCTATAACTTCCAGATAAGGTAGTATGTTGCAAAGGATGCCAAACAAGCAAAGTAAGAAGGTCAAGTCCATTTAGAATATAGGTTAATGATAGGTAGGTACATGAAACACGATCCTAAAGGATTGATATCAAAACATGCAACACAAGTATCTTTGACTTGGCCATATGCCCATGAAAAATGGGAAGAGGAGTTGTTCAATGAAGATGCTCATGACTGGAAAGAGGTACAAAAGAGAAGGGACAATCCAGGGGTAACTTTTTTTTCATCCTTACCCGTGCAAGAAAAAATCAAAATAGTAAAGGCCGGGGCATCTTCCAGTGCTGGGTTGGGAGACAAAAAGTTAGGAAAAGAAGAGGATCTTATGACAAAAAAGGAAAGGAAGGACATACTAGAAGAACTAGAGAATATTATGAAAGAACAAGATGAAGAGAGAAGGATTTAGGAAGAGGAGAGACAAAAATATGAAGTAGATAAGGAAGCAGAGAAACTCGTTGAACAAAGGAAGAAAATTGAGAAACAACAAAGAGAGTAGGAATTTATTGAAAAAATAAAAAAGGATAAGGAGGAATAGTACCGACAACAAGAGGCTGAGAAGAAGAAAAAGAAAGAACATAGTTGGGCCGATGAACTGAAGAAAATGTAGGATGAAGAGGCAAAGCAACACAAAAGGGATGAGTTGGATCAATTTCTAATAGAAGTAGTAGGAACGGAACAGAAAAATGGTGAAGGACAACATGTACCAATTACCTGAAACAAGCTAGGAGAAGTCATTGACTTGATAGAGGAGGAAGACAAAAGGGATGATTCCTCAGTCCCTATAATCAATGAAAAACTTGAAACTGAGAAGAGGTCCACCATGTCATCAAAGGAGGAAAATACAGATGTAGAAGACCATGGGGGATGAAATAAAAGTGATGTTTCGCCAAAAGGGAATCATTCCCCTCATCAAAGCAACAATGATGATTCATCAAGCGGTGATGATTCAGAAAAGGGGTCACTTGGTTAGCAAGGTCGGGATGACTCATTACTTGGAATGAAAGGGGAGAAGATAAATGTCAAAAGAGATGAAAAAGACTCAAACTGGAAAACTAATGATGAAAGCACAAAGGGAGAGAAAGTTAGTAGCCAAGATGGTAGCGATAAAGAAGATGAAAAGGATGCAAGGAATGAGATAGAGAGAAACAAATATGTTGAGGTGAGTTAGAAGAAAAAAATGTAAATGAAGGTGAAACCCAAAATCCTGATGAGAACCTCCCAAATGATTAATCAATGTTAGAGAAAGAGACTAAAGGGGATACCCAGGATAAGACTCAAAAGGGTATCACTATTAAGAAAGAGCCAAAACAAGTAGAGACTAAAACAGGTAAGAAATCACCGGACAAAGGATCCGCTCAGGACTAAGTATTAGAGCATTTCTACACACCAGGGGGTTTGAGAAACATATTGTCTTGGGGCAATCAACTGATTCCCAAACCAACAGATGAAGTGGTCGATTTAGAGCTCTTTTCCTATGATCTAAATTAGAGATACATAGTAAAAAGAACTCATAGGAAACATAAATTAACGTTGGATAGTGAAGCGATCAGTACCACTAAGAAAGTAATCATTGACGTGAAGAAGGCCATAGAAACCTAGATTTACTCTGTAGGTTTGGCTATATCCCATGCCTCTTATGATGAATCAGTGATGGAGGAGAAAGAATTGGAGTAGGCCAAGTTAGAAATTGAGTCCCTCAAACACCAAATACAATATCATCAAGAGGATAGAAGAGCAGTGAAATTCAAGGAAGACTTATTGGAGTTGTGTGATAGCCATCGAAAGACACAATAAATTATGATAGAAAAGGCAGTATCTCTTCAAGAAGAATCCATGTTGCTGGGAATTACTTGTAAAGAAGAGTCTAGATGGGCTAATAAAGGAGTTGGTATGCTGGAAAAGATGGAATTTTTGAAGGCGATACAAAAGGAAAAGGGATCGAAATACCATAATATAGAGATGGTGTGAGATGAGCGGATGGCTCAAATACACTCAACGACTAAGCATTAGGATAAATTTTTTGATGAACCCGTGGATAGAGTGGATCAGAAGGGGGCTTATTTTAATCGGAGTTGGGACAAGATTAATCAATTGATGACAAAACTTCAATTACCTGTTTTCGGGTCCCCCATGAATTTACGACCAATTGATGATATGGAAACTGATTTACGACGATCGGTTGATGGATACAAGGAGCGAGTTCAACGGATTACTGTGATGGATAAAGGACACATGCAAAAGCATGTGGTCAATCAAGTCATGATCGTGGACTGAATGGAGTAGATGACCAATCACATGGAGAAGATCACTTTGTGATACCGCAACCACAAGCATGAGTTGGCTATGTCGATGTATCAACACCAATTCCGTTCACTGAGAGTTGCACTCGAATCTTCAGGGAGTGGGTCGATCATGTGTAAGAACATGTAAGCCTAAAGACTCCAATATCACCCGAGTCGTCATGACTTAAACTTATGATTATGTATTTTTGGTTTCCTATGTCGCAATTTTTGCTAAGTTTAATTTTGTATAAATAGAAGGATGCTAGTGAGAGAAAGGACCTTTTGAAATTTAAAAGATTTTAGTTGTTATTTTATTGTGGAACTATTTCGACAATTAATGGGAAGCTTCGTTGGAGCCTAAAGTGATTTTGGAATCTAATTGGTGATCTACATGACATTGTGGATTGTTCTGCTTTGGATCGTTGTGTGTCGATGTCTAGTAATCTTTTCATTTATCAATCTGTATTGTGTTAATTGTTATTTTACATCGAATTCTCATCTTATGTTTAATCTGCATGTTATTTTACTATACTTGTGACCCCGTATATAGAATTATTTATGTATCATTGACAAGTTTCGTAAATATATTTGCATGCATGTATAATCTCTGTTGTGTATCTCTTTCTAGGAATTATTTATAATGAAGCTAGGCATATAACATTCAATTGGTTACTCATTAACACAAGTTCTTTAGAAGTTATCTTTGAAAAATAACTATGTTGTCTTTCTCTTATTCATTTAATGGTTTGTTGTACTAATTCCTTGAGGCTTTTCATGTGTGTCAAGTCATTCTAAAATAAACTTAGAAATATGTCCCTAAAAAGAAAACCAATAATATGAACGAAATCAGATAAATTTTAAAGCCCATCGAAACCCGTCGGACTATCAATCTAGAGAATCACACTACCCCAAACAAAGAAGAGTCTAATTGGGCCTCATCTTCGGGTGTGATTCCTACTGTTGAGTCAAAGGAAATTTAGACCCCTCAACACACCACCCTCCGTCAACAACTGGAATATGTTAGAGCCATACCCCAACAAATTTTAGAACCACCAACTGATAATGAAGCTTCAGGTAATTCTGATGCAGCTTCTTCTTCTCCAACAACAACTCCAATTCAGCTGGACTTAAATGTCCCAACACCAGACATAGGACAATGGCTTCAATGTGGACCTACCAGTTAACTTTTTCTTTGAAAATATGTTCCATTTTTTATTATATATATTGGGCATGTACTACAGACACTATACATGCAAAATTTATGGATGTAAGCAATATGGGGAAATGATATTGTTTTTATCGGTAGCTTTAGTGGCCCCTCATCAGGGAATTTTTGATAATTTAGTTTCAAATTTTGTACTGGATTTACTTCTCAGAAGTTTCCCATTGTCCTTTTCATATCGATAAAAAAATTCCCCGCCTTTTCATTAAAAAAATAAAAGAAAATACAAGATGAGACATTATGGAATGGATATAGGAATGAAAAAATCGTACCCATATCTACAACTATGGATGCTCAATTTGATATCAAGGTCACAACTATTAAGATAACCCATTGTAGTTGTGGCCTTTATTACCAAATCAATGAACCCTTTATCATTAGCATCCAAATTTACTTATAAATTGGTATGTGTACGCTTCCCATCTATGGGAAAATTCTTTATCAAAGAAAAAATATGTTTATCTTATATGCAAATACATTGTCCTCCAAGTTCTTCGCAAACTAAGTTATTCCACTTCCATTTTGTGAACTCCATGATTTGTATGAGCATTTCACGAGTCCCTCCCGACATGTATTAAGCCTTTTAACACCATGTCTATAGACATCTGTTTATAAACTTGTTTTTTTTCTTTTTCTTTTTCCAGGTTACAAAGCCCGGGGAAAACCCCTGAGTACTTCCCCTAATTTTGAATATGGTACCCAGGGTAAAACCTAGAATATTCAAGGTACAAGGACAATCAACAACAGGGCTCAAAGCCATTAAAAATATATACTCATTACAAGCTCAACATGTCACTTGCGAGAATTAAACTCGGGTGGGGAGAATAACAATCATTCCTCCCAACCACCCAAGCTATACCCAATTGACACCTTGTTTATTTTCATATATGTATATTAAGAGGCCTTTACATTTTCTACATCTTCATGCTTACAACGATATAATAACAATTATTAATATTTTAATTTTGAGTTTTTTTTTTGCATTTTTTACTTTAAAGATTTTTTTAGAGATCTCAAACCTGTAACTCGCTTTTCATACTACTCGAATCTATTGAAATGTCATGGTTTGGGACAAAAAAATATGCTTCCATGATATTGTTTGCCTAAAACGAGGTGGATAATGTTTTCACAAAATGGGATACACCATTTATAATAGCTATCCATTGTCTTGTTTCCATGATTGTATTGGCCTTTCATAAAAGGAACTTTGAATGCTAAGGACAATTTGAGCATTCATGCATCACTGTCATCTTGTAACTTTTAGATGACCTTGGATTCATCTTGTTATGTGATAAGCATATCCATATTTTGACTTTGGATTTATATAAATGTACAAGTGAATTAATAAATAATTAGGAACATGATCAAAAGCTTTTGATGTGTTATCTGAAAAAAGGATTTTTGGTAAACACATAGTTTTTAGCAAATGAATTGTGATTTATTTAGCACATATTAAGGATAGATTTGACTACCCAAAACCCGTAAGACACTTTAAAACTATAAATACATTGATGTTTTTCTTCTGAAACTTCATCTATGACTGGATTTCAATCACAATTCTACTGAAAAAGAATTAGGTCTATTCCACCGCCCTTTACAAAGCCCTCCCAAAAACACTAACGAAACCTAAACCTCTTAAATGTATATGTTGTCTTTCCATTTTCATGAACAATGGAAAATGCATGCAAAGGGTATCTTTATAATTTTATGGTAATCAGAACTGGGACCTACTTTGCTTGGATATCTTCTTGTTGTTATTTAAATAGGAATAAAGGTAAGAAATCTAAAGTTGTGTCTGTAGATCCAAAGAGAAACTAAGCATTTAAAGGAGTTTGATGATTATTTTGATGACTTTAGTTGAAGCTTTACAATGCAATGTAGTGTCCTTAGCATGGATTTGTGACAATGCAATTCAGATTTAGAGTTTACATGAGTAGTTGAAGTCAAATTGTGACTAACACATTTTCCTTAGCCCTAGGAAAATCCAAATGATGTCACTACTAGTCTTATTCACTCTTTCTAGCAAAGGCAAGGACTAGTTGCATATCGATTTACCCCTTTTGGTTTCAATTACTAAGTCTTCCATTTATCATTTCACATCTATCAAGATCTATTTAATCTCAAAAGCGCCCTTTGTTATAACAATGAAATAAACAAAAATTTTAACAATGAATGTTGGTGGCATTTTCATTTTAAAAAACAAAATATATTTTCAATTGATAGTTGTGTGAAGTGTGTTTTCCATGTTGAATAACTTTAATCCTATATTCCTAATATAATATATGAAATATTTTTTTGTGTGTGATAATTTTTTTTTGACAATAATGAGTAGTTTTATATTAAAAAATGGTGCGGCCTAACCATCCAATTATGTAATACAAAAATGAGAAAGGTCAAATCCAATTGCCAAAATTTCCAAAACTAATTTCCAAAAAATTTCTAAGTTGCCTAGCTAGATTTGATACCCTCTACTATGACAAGATTAAAATCTAACAAATTGTCTCAGAAGTAACACAGAATTACAATACATAATAACATAAACAAAAAATAAAAATGAAGGTCCATGAAGGACCTCTTCAAAAGCTTGAGTATCATCAACAATATTATCCATATGATGCCATCGATTTAGGAAGTCTAGCGGGTCTACAATATCTACCTCTAAATTCTTATGTTTTTCTACCTTAATGTTAATAACTTCAAACTAAGAGACCCTTCCAAATAGACCATATGTGGGAATATAATTACCATGGGGAGCACTAGCCACTAAATAAAGTAGACATGCTAGATCGTCCACCCAGACATTAGTTAGGACAAACTACATGTCCAAATCTTGAGAATCACCTTCCTAAGAACACACCAAGCCCCTCGAACATTGTTCCATCTCCTTTAGTTCTTTGATTTGCCTCTTGAGTTGAATCATTTTCCTATCATGCTTACTTGACTCTATATGCATATTTCATTCCCACATTTCATGTCATTTACTCCATTACAAGGATGATTTCACCACTACATGTTGGTTGACTTCAACAATACTTCACTCGTGGCCTCTCAAATATTGCTTGACATCTACTTCTTACACTAGAGACAATGACAATTTTTCATTGTGTCATTGAGAGAAGTTCCAAAAAACCCAAAAATTCTTGCTCAAAATAGACCAAGGATACCCCCAAAACAACCCTCCCTCCACAAAACAAATGTCAACTGTTGAAGAGAGTCATAGGGAATGCAACAAATCCACATAGAAAAACCAAATCAAGAGCTCCATCCCACACTACATGGAAAAGACTCACACTGTGATACAAATAAACCCACACAATGGCGATGAATAAACAAGAGAGAGGAACAAGGGAAGATGGCATAACAATCAATCCTTTAACCCATCCAAAAGAATCCACTTGGACACCAATGCCATAGAGAAATAAATTCCAAATAACTTACAAGATATGCATAGGGATAGGTGCCCCCCTTATAATAGTTAATTTCCCCTCCCCTAATTGAGCTCAATGATTGGTCATGAGGTCTGCATCCTTGTTGTGGACTGGTAGAACATGTAAGAACGAGACGACCTCAACTTCTGAACCACATCCGCTATTCTCTAAATAAATGATGTAAGCTACCAGACTAGGGATAAGAGAGCTTGAGAAGAAATCTAATTATTATAGAAGAGTCTAAACCATGGTTATTGATCAAATTTCACCTTCATACACCCTTTGCAACCCTTGGAAAATTGCTAACGCTTATGCTTCATTATTTGAAGCATTGGCAAGTACCCAAGCAAAGTTGCTTCCCTAGTTTCATTCGAAGTCAAAAAAGACCCATACCTTCTACCCCTAACTTTATATAATAATTTTATTTTAAATAAAACAAATAATTTTGTCATTTATACAAAATCATTATTACATGTCCTAACTATGATTCCTAAACATATTTTAGAAAATTCTCGAGTATAAAAAAAGGGACAAAAAAACATAACGAGGTGAACATCACCTACTCTACTCACCATTGGTTTTAATGACTTCCTCAACAATTTGGTTGGAATTGGTTTTAATGAATTCCTCAACAATTTGGTTGGAATTGCTAATGACTTTAGAACCATATAGATCCTAGAACATGGACATATTTTTCTTTATTATTATTTAATCCATTATCTTGTTGAGCACATTTCCAATCTCCTCCATCATCGGGTCATCTTAGAATTCAAAATGTCGTAGTCTAAACATTCTATGTTTTGGCTCTTTTTTGAGGATTTTTTTCTGTTTAATTTTACCCGAAATCCGGCGAGAAAGTGTTGGATGTGCATATTTGAGTGGCTAATTATGTATTATCTGAGTGTCCCAGGGGGTTTTCAAAACTCTGAATCCACTTATGCATTCATAAATGCAATTTAAACAACAACAAAAAATGTGGTTTCATCCAGATTTATGTCACCTGATCCCGACGAAAAAGACCAAAACATAAAACATTCAGACAATGCCATTAAAAATGAATGGGAGAAACATAATCTTGACCATTATGAGTATCTTCATAGTATTTATAACTCTATGTCAAAGTTTATTGTATTGAGTAAGTCCATTGGCTCCTAGGAATTAGGGGTATGCTTTAAAAAAAAGATATAGTCGATCTAACCTTTTAGATTAAACCATACATAATTAAAGCCCTTTCCACACTAATAAAATGTAATTGTTTAATACATGCATGTTGGTATGATATAAAAAATGTCAATACATGATCCGGATTATTTTCGGCACGAAATGAGAGCGGAGATATAATAAAGAAATGCACAGAGATATTGCAGATATCCAATAATATAACAGAAATGTATCAGAGATGCAACCATAAACATAGATATACAGTAATACACGATTTCTATTAATCAAAGAAATGTACAGAG
>SNQJ01S0056626.1:0-13955 GCA_010110895.2 Picea sitchensis | reverse complement strand
TGGAAAGGTATCGTCGAGGAGATTCATTTTGGGGCCTCAATCATGCCTTTGGCTATTATTGAGAACCTCTATCTCGAAAAAACTTCATTTAGGCCCTCAAAATGGCCCCGGAAGTGAAAACCTGCTAAAAATAGTAAATTGCCAAAATGGCCAGAAAACTGTTTTGAGCCATTTGGAAAAGGTGGGTGGCTCCCAATATCCACCTGGATCAATACATTAGACTTATGTAAATTAATGAGTAACATTGTTAATCAACATGGATTAAATTGAGTTGGACAACTCATTGTGAGTAATTTAAGGCAAAACTAACAATTAAATAAGTACACACAAAAATTGATAAAATAAGTCATTATCTTAGCATAAATATAATAATTTAGTTAGGAACATATTGGTAGTTTATCACCATGAACAAATCACATAATTTAACATTCAACTCTCACATGTTACTTAGCTCAATGGGTTGGTCCAATTGGTTAACACCAATGTTGTTTGGGTATTTGGCTAGTTTTGTGCCAACAGGTGCCTAATTTGAATCCTTCTGGGTGAGGTGCACTAGTATATTCCAACAAGTTTACTAGGTATACCATCCATGAATTTGGGGAAGCATTTCTCAGGTTTCATCATGACGTTTTCCTTGGAAAAAAAAACCTCTTGCATGTTAATATTCTAGCAACAATTACTCATGCATTTATATCAATCAATTGTGTTAGAGCATGGTCAATAATATGTGTGTGTGTGTGTGTGTGTGTGTGTCTGTGTGTGTGTGTGTGTCCACTAATCACATGTGGATCTATAAAATGTGTCTCGTATGTTGTTATATAAATTCGACAATGGACATGTGATGGAAATCTTTCCAACAAGAAGATATTGTTATAGGCACTTGTAGGTTTTCGTGGAATTAACATAAATGTGAACAAGACCTTATCAAGAAACATGATTCCCCAATGACATCTTGTGAAATGAGTCAAACAAATAAATGTCAGTGAATGATTATCAAGTGGCATAATTTTGGAGGTGTCATCTCGTCAGATGAATTAAAAAAATAAATGTTAGTGAATGATTATCAAGTGGCATAATTTGGGAAGTCCAAGCACAATTTATTAGATGATGTGACATCAAGGTGGCACACTAATTCCAAACACCAATTTGAATTTCATTAAGAAAATTGGTGCTAATTTGATCAACAATATTAACTAATAGAACATGTTAATGTTTAGCTTCACTCAAAACTATTTGATGCATGTATGGATATAAGTGTTGGAATCAAAGTAGATTGGCAAATGAATATGACACTGAGAAGCTTGCATCAAAACTAGTTGGAAACTAGAAGCAAAATATGTGAACTAAGTGAAGGTCGAAAAAAATATGTATAGGAGATGGAGTGTTGGGTGGGAAAGAGGCATAGAGTCAAACATGTTCGAAAAATGGATGGCTTCACACTCCTATAAGAGGCCAAATAAACACATTGTCAAAAGGTGCACAATTCCTCCTTCAAATGGTATTGGGCTACGACATGCCGCAAAAGAAGATTTATGCCCTAAGTTGTATCTTAGGTGGAGAAGATGGTTTAGGGTCATTGATGCTATATGCAATAAAAAAAACACTCGACCACAAGTCAAGGGTCGACGGTATTGGGGGAAGGTGGATAGCCTCCCAAGAATGCTTGCAATGAATAAACTTATTCTTAACAAAATTGAACCATTCTACACAATCTATAACCATGTGGTCATCATATCTTGATTAAATTCAGAGCAATTGAATTCATACATCAACAATGTCTCAATTTTATGAGACTTCATCCAATCATCTAGTATAGACATGATTATATTTTGGTAGTTTCCCAAAGCCTATATCTACATCGATTAGCCTGGAAAATGCACATAGTTTCATGTGTTTTGGCCAAACTAAATGTTTCAGCTGCCATGTCATCCACAACTGAAACTTTTCATGTGTGTTGGCCAACCCAAAATTTTCCTGTGTCATGTCATCCACAACTAAAACTTTTAGGTTGGTACATGGGTCAACCAAACTAAAAATTTAATGTGTCATCATCTATAGTTGTATGTAGTTCATGAATGGATATGTAGTTTCAATATTTGGCATTGTTGGCAGCTTCACAATTTGTATGCCTCCCTATGGTAATAGTGTTGAGATGGTTGGAGAGTATTTCATTTTCTTCCAATAAATCATAATTATATTGTATCAAATGTGAATTGTCTAGTGAGAGTGGAGAAGTGATGGATGCTTGAGAATATGTTTGTGAGGGGCATATATAACATGCATACCTCTAAGTAAAACATGTTGATTTCGACCTTAGCTTCCTTTAAAATGATGGAAATCATATGCTAATAGTCCTCAAACTCAACATAAAATTAAATAACCTACTACTCAAAGGAATAAAGTAAAATGTACTACTGGGAGATTTTCATATTAATCAATTGAAGTTTGTTTTTAGTATTGAGATAGAAACAATTTAGGTCAGGGCATTCTGAAATTTCCTTCTTGGAGATCTATAACTAATGGGGCACCGACAAAAACACAAAATTGGCTATATTTTCCAAGCTTTCCTCAAAATGGTTAGTCTCCACCTAGTTGATTCTCTTAATGGATTGATAAAGAAAAAAATTGAATGAATCTAGAAAAAACTTTAGTGATAGGTATGTGGTGCATTACTCGTGTAGAATGGAATGAGACCATATGAGAACCAATTGTGATGTAGATTAGTGTCATTATGCTTATTATAAATGTAACCTTCAACTTCTAAGGTAGATTGAATATGCCCTGATAATGACTCGATATTTAACTGCTTTGCACTCCAATAATATAATCTATTATGAGTGCACAAGGAGGCCAAGATGAAGAGGGTTGGCATTGCTTAATGGGTTGTGTTAATGCTTGAAAATGGAAGAGTTTCAAAGTGAACTAGGGAAGGTGCCAATGTCACCTCACATAATCCATATACACTTCAAGCTAGTGCTTGCTAGTCTTAGGGGGGATCCTTATGCAACTTGGATATAAAATATAACCTTGGGAAACAAAATACTCTTCTAAACTGCAAAAATTATGCCAAAATCAGAAGACAAACACGTATTGAAATAAATCTAAACAAGAAGCTACAATGACGATTTACAATGAAATAGTTAATTTTTCCTTAGAATCCATGCAAATCTACCTCAAATCAATGTTGTCAAAGAAAAAAATTATAGTATAAATATTAAAAAACAAGAATCAATTTTGAAAATTATATATGTGACCATAATGCCTTGAATTCTATGGGATGTGATGGAGAAGAAAATCAATTGAGCAAGGTGATTCCCAATGTTAATTGATTCAAGTATAGTGATCAACCAAATCAAACAAATAACATTTAGTGACCAAATAAAATGGTACCATTGTTCCAACACTACAAGTAAAAAGTTTAAAGATATTGGCTTAAATTTCAAATCACTCCAAGGAACATCAAATTGCTTCAAAAGAACCTTCTGTCACCAAGTCCAAGGATGGAATCACATGGATAGTATGAGAGTGACCTCTAAATATCACTAAATAATATTCTATTTCACACTCACTCAAAGCAAAATAGTGAGAGGAGAAGACAAGAGAACTCAAGCAATGAATTGATCAATAATCCTCACTACCTGCAACTCTTATATATCGAGCTTGGGGTGTACGAATACTATCTCCCTAAATAGAAGAGATAAAAGTAGTGAGAAGTGAAGAATTTGTATACAAGGAGGATGCAAGAGTGAGAGAGTAATAATTTTATCAATAGATCAAATCATTCCATTAATAAGCCTCCACAATAGATCAAATCATGCCATTAATAAGCCTTCACAAGTGTACCTTAAATCCAAGAATAATTGAGGTGTGAAGATAGAACTCTAGCTTGCAAAGAATAAGATAAGTAAAGTGCCTCCCTCTCTAAGTATAGATGAACCTATTGTAATAGAACTATAGCCTCCAAACAAAGACCAAGTGATGTACCTAAAAGTGGAATATTGGATCATAAGATGAGAGAACTAATCTAGCGTGAATCCTCGTCAGGTAGAAATAACATCCATCACCTAAAATTAAACCATCTCATGCTCAAAGGAGGGCCCACATCTCCTAGGTCAAATATATTACAAAGAATACCATAAACAAGGAAAATGAAGTCTCCTTAAGAAGTGTGACCTATGTAACCATCAATAGTCAAGTTCGTAACTTAGGGAAATCTCTAAGAATAGCAATAAGATGAAGCATAAGTCAAAGTCAAAAATCCAAAAATAATAAGATCATATGAAAAGGTGGTATACTCTCTTAGTAAAAAAATTATCATGAAGGAGACCAAGAATAGGGAAAAGGAAGGTTCCTCGTCAACTGTGCATTGGTTCCAATGATAGAACTATCTATGAATAAAGAATAGTAGTGGTATTTAAAGTGGTTCCCACAAAGAACCTCCTAGAATGCTCCAACATGATCTTGACCTTGTAAAATTGATTGAAAAATAAACTTACCATAATGGCATGAAACTTGAACCATATGTTATACATGATACTAGGTCTCCAAAAATATGGCCAAATCCCGAGAAATTCCATGGCAAAAAATAGACAAAAAATACACATTTTGTGATTGCCACCAAACTTCAACCCCCATGCTATACTCTATATTGGGGTATTAAAAAATGTGATTATGTATGAAAACTCAAAATTACTATTTTTAGACCTTGGGTTGACTAGGTTTGATTCACTTTGACCAAGGCTAAAAATATCTTTGAAATTCACAGAAAATCTCTCTTATGGGTGTCCAAATAAACTTTCAAATCCCAAGAAAGGTAATATTTCTAGAAATATAAATCTCTCCATGCTGTTTTTTTTACTAAGAGAGTAAGAAATCAATACTAGGTCTCTAAAAATGTCATATGTTGTTGAAAAATATCAAGTTTCTAAAAATAGAAGAATCAAGATTCTAAAAATTCCCATATGATTGTCCTCATTCCCCCATGCATCCTCCAAAATATGAATGTCAATTTGATGCTTTGGGAAAAAAATGTTAAAATTAGATCAAGGAGCCTGAACTGGAAACCTCCTAAAACCAAATCTTTGGAAACTTGATGTAACACACCCTAGCCCGTAGCCAAGGCATGCTACTGCAAAAACATTTGAAATATACCCAAACCACCCGTCTATGCACACCACTGTAAAAACTTGCCTCTGATACCAAAAATAATAAATATAAATACATGGTGCAACATGCCTGACAATCATGCATCTAACAACACTTATAAACACCATGAACATGAACTAAAACAACATATAAGCATTGAACTCAGAGTTCTTAATGCACAACAATTAAATACAAGAACAAAAATAAATACATAGAACAACACTTATCTTTAAGCAACAATGATGCAAACAACTATAGGGGATGAACATTCCTCCCAACCATAGACCCGTTGCTCCAGATCTCAACAACAAATAACCCTCGAGCTGGGGATATGTATCCACAAAAGAGGGTGTCCCCCATAGTCAAAACATTTCATAAAGCATATAGCCTTCCTACAACTATCCCAATCCATCCAACTCGCTTCCCCACGACCCACACAAGACAAGGAAGAGGATCCCCCTTCACTACTCACATTCCCTCAGGAATTCTCTCTGCCCTTCAGGGTGTTGATTTTTCTATATGAGATGATCACATAGATTTACTAGGAGATGTGAATTGCTTAAGTTTCAAACGATCCAAACTGGCTCCTTATTTATACTAAACCGACCTCCCCAACTGACATGACTTTTCACTTTTCACTTTTCACATTATGAAGACCAACCATAGTTACAAAATTCAACACCCCCTCTTAACTAGGGAGGTATTCATAATGGAAAATTTGACTTGTCTTCTTGGAACTTCTTTTGAGAATTTCTACCTGATGTTGTAAATGTCAGCACTCCCTCCCAGCGAGGGAAGACATACCTGGCCATCATATCTTCATTGGAAATTATTTTGTCATAGAGATGTTGTATAAAATCATCATCAACATCAACAACTTGCCACAACCTAGTCAGTATCTTGACACATGCCATATCATTTATATAGCATCAATTTTCTGGGCCATACTCCATTTGAGTAATCATGCATGATGTTGAATAATTTAGGTGATGAAACGTGCACACTCAACTGAGTATCCCGCAACTGTCATACATTCAACAAAGTGTCCCATGACTACAATTAGGACCATTCTTCCAAATCAGGTCACTATATGTGACACAATAAGAATGCCAGTCCCGAACCATTTTCCATAATTAGGTCACCATATGTGCCATAGGGAAAATGCCATTTCTCTCAGATGCTAAAATCCACGCCATGGGATACAGGGACCATTCTTCTAATCAGGTCACTACATGTTCCATAGAATAGTGTCAATCCTGGAGCATTTTCTCTAATCAGGTCACTGGATGTTGCACAAAGAAAATTTTATTCCTTAACCAGCCTCCCTAATCAAGTCACCATTTGTGCCATAGGGGGTGGACCATTCATCCTAATTAGGTCACCATTTGTGCCATAGGAGAATGTCATTCCTGGACCATTTTCCACAGAAAATGCCAATCCTTGATACATCAATAATCTGTCCAACCTAGACTATTATCCATAGGGAGAATGTTAGTCCAAAAACACATTGACTATCCATGATGCAATGGATATCAACACTCCCTCTCAACCAAGGGAGTAATCTCCACAAGCCCCAATTTGTCCTTGAAATATACAGACTTTACCTTGGACAAGGGTTCCATCATAATATCATATATTTGATCATCGATGGAGATGTATTGGAGCTTTACTTCTCCCTTATGGAAGATATCAACACTATATTGGACCATTCTCCCCAACCCAGTCATTATCTGTGACACACGGAGAATGACTGACCATGATGTAATCATATCAGCATTCCCTCTCAACGAGGGGATACATTCGCATCAACATATCGATTCACCAACTACCCAACTGGCTAATGGTAAACATCGGTTAGATGCCTTGAATGCCAACAATCTACTCATTTATGTGTTGAAGCTTGGCTGCTTCATCTGCACCATGTTTCGGATGAATTCCTGCGAGAAGCCTCTAAAGCCTCACTGCTTCCGCGACTTGCTTCAATGGTTGTGATATACTCTGCCTCTGTAGTACTAAGTGCTATAGAGGTTTGCTTCCATGAATCCTGATTGATTTCGAGCTGAAGCAACACCGTATGGTGCCCTTTCTGTCAACTACACTTTCTTCCTAGTCAGAACTATATATATTTGCGACCTCTCTTTGTCTCTTGAGACATATCCAACTGTACCACATTGGTACACCTTCTTTGTTGCAACTCAGTCTGCTCAATCATGAGTTGGCTCAGGGTGCTTATTGCAAAGCACTATCTTTCTCTCTTCTTGAGAGTAGGTCCTCCATTTTCTCTACAGCTACTCCCTTTGTGATTCTATAACTTCTCAACATTGAGACTAAGAGTAACTTCTCTACTCTGTCAGCAACTGTCTTTCTCTGGGGATTCTCTTTGTGGAACTGGCTCCTCCACTCTCTCTCTACAAGTGCTTCCTCTACAACTGCTCTATATTGAAATCAGAGTGGCTCAATAAATGCTTCCAATGGAGTTGGAGGTGACTTCTCCTCTGTCTTTTTTTTCCTATAACACTAAAGGTATATCTTCCTGCTTCTCTGGAGGTATCAATATCTGCTCCCTCTAGATGTAGTACAACCTCCCTCTCTGAGAGTGCCTCTACATACACTAGAACTGTTTCCATGCCTGCTGCCTCAACATCTCATGGCTTGACTCATGTACTAGTACTGCTACACCTACTCCCTCTGAGTCTCATAATGTGTTTGCCTCCTCTATTAGATATATCACCATAGTTGTGATACAATCGGTCTGACTGGTTGTATCCACGATCATTGTTGGCATTGTCCCTAAGGAATAAGTCCTAGATATCATCAACTATATAAATATTCCCTAGGGGTGTCCTAGAATGCTCCAATACACATCGCAATCACCAATCCCAACAATTCTAAGCATTCAAATCTAGCGTTTCTACCATGTTCATACCTCAACAAATCATACAATGGGTTTTAATAATCGTCTAGTATACAATAGACGCTCTTGGAAACAAAAAACAATGCAATTGACAGTATTGGTTGGAGCAACAACTTTCTCTATAAAAAACCCTATTAAACAAGGGGATACTCTTCTTGGCCATTGTTTTAATACTATAAGGGAAGACACCATAATATCCAATGGCCTTTAATACACAAACTGAATGATTGCGAAAATATTGTTTCCTCTAATAACTGTGGATACCATATTAAAAAATGTGGATGCAATCAACAACTAATACACTTCCAAATATCTGACATTCTTCAACTCAAGTGTATTCAACTTTTTCTTCAATGACATGCAAACACAACGTATAAATATACAAACATTATCTTCGTTGTCTCCACCATGTTGTGCTTCATAACCTCATCCAGCGTATTCCTGTGGTTCTGTAGAATCAAGAGTTCAACCCTACTATCCATCTTGGAGGGAGAAATATTATTTGAGGGTGTGGATTACTGGTCATCTTGTTTCATCTCCTTCATGTTCATGATATGTCACGATGGATGATGGGAAGACTCTAGTCATGATGGAGGTAAGACATCCATGAGCTATCCCTTCCTTGGTCTCTCACCAATCACACCACTACATATTTTGTGCTTCTTTTTGGCCTCTAGTTCACTTGACTCCTATGCCTCGTTTCCTTGTATGCTTGGTAGCAACTTGCACAGTTTCAATGCCTTCACACTCTGATTGCGGTAGACAAAAATATCCTCCACGATCATATTTCATGGACAACCAAACACACAAAATCAATCTACTCTCACTACAATAATTTATTCCTCTGTGCATGCTACCATTTCCCTTCCATTTACCTGGGATCTCTCATGAAGGATTCAAGTCCATTCCTTCTCTGATACCATGTTGATTTTTCTATATGAGATGATCAAATAGATTTACTAGGAGATGTGAATTGTTTAAGTTTCAAATGAGCCAAACCGGCTCCTTATTTATACTAAACCAACCTCCCCAATAGACATGACTTTTCACTTTTCAACATAGGGCTCCAGTGCACTTGGTCAGCCAAGAATCTCGCTACTGGGGATTCCAGGGATGTCAGTCGCTAAGAGAAATTGTAAGCACACAACTTACTTCCCTCAGGTCCAATGCATAAATCATACAAGAAGCATCCAAGATGTGGATCCGAGAGTCCTCAATTGCCAAGGCCCTTGAGATGTACCACTTTTCTTCTAGGTCCAATTCATAAATCAGACAAGAAGCATCGAAGATGTGGCTCCCAGAGTCCTCAACTGCCAAAATGGAGTCTTCATTCAATTATGTATACATGTACATTCATATTTCTTCAAAACCTTAAAAAATGTGCAGGTAATCTTCCCACATAGCGTCATCATGTTCCCACATCGCATCTTCAGGACTGTAGAAGGTCCATTGAACCTTTACCATTCTGATGGCTTTGCTCCAGAGCACCTTGACTTTTTGATCCAGGATGCACACTAGCTCCACTTGAAAATCCCCTTCATGCTCCACCTAGATCACAATCCAATAAATTATATGGTTAGGATCAGGTATATATTTATTTAATAAAGAAACACATAACACATTATGAATCCTCATGGATGCAGGAAATGCTAGCATGTATGCAATTGGGCCTATCCTCTCTAGGATTTCAAACGACCCACACTACCTTGTTGTCGATTTTGTTTAACTGCCCAATTTCAACGAGCTCTGGGATTTTGGATTTAACTTTTAGAAAAACATCCTCTCCCACTTTGAATTCTTTATGTGTCCTTTTGTATGCACAACTCGTCTTCCTGTCCCTATCAACCTTTAGATTCATCCTAATCTTAACCATCTTCTCCTCCATTTCTCTTAACAAATATGGCCCAATAACAACTCTGTCTGATGGATTGTCCCAACTCACCAGTGCATTACATTTTCTTCCATAGAGATATTCAAACAAACTCATCTTCAATTATTCTTGATATCCATTATTGTAGGAAAACTCAACTAGATGCAAGTAGTCTTCCCACTTGGAAAACTTGTCCATAACATACATTCTCAACATATCCTCAATTATCCAGTTAATCCTTTCTGTTTTCCCATCCAACTCTAGATGATACATTGTAATGAGATTCATATTGGTCCCAATCCCTTAAACAACCCCTTCCAGAAATTGGAGGTGAACTTGGGATCTAGATCTGAGATTATCTCTTTAGGCACTCCATGTAACCTAGTGACTTCTTTCATATAGATTTATGCAATATTGGTTTCCTTATGAGTTACTTTTACCAGAATTAAATGTGCAACCTTTGTTAGCTTGTCCATTACCACCATAATGGAATCATGTTTCCTTGTTGTCCTAGGAAACTTGGTAATGAAATCAATAGTAAACGCTTCCCATTTCCATTCAGGAATGGGAAATGGATGTAGCAACCCTACTGGGTGTTTGTGTTCATCCTTTACCTTCTAGAATTTCATGCACATGGCTAAAGATTTTCCACATCCTTCTTCATACCAGGCCAAAAATGTTTCCCTCTTACAACTATGATGGTCTTTTGGTATCCTGAATGTCCAACGTATGGCACATTCAACATCTCCCTTAACACTAATTTCCTTAATTCCAAAGAATTGGGAACATAAACTATGTTTCTGAACAAGAGGATTCCATCCTTCTGTAGATGGTAATTTTTATATTTCTGTTGTAGGCTACCCTATTGCAATATTTCCTTGACCTACACATAATGTGGGTTTGCTGATATAACCTCTAAAATTCTACTATTCAAATCTGTGTTGTACATGCTAATAGTTGCAACATGCATTTCATGCACCCTTCTGCTGAGTGCATCGACCTCTCTATTTTCTTTGCCTTTGATGTGTTTGATGTCAAAATCATATTCACTGAGGAATATGATTGGTCAAATAGATGTTGCGACAATCTTTCTATAACAACGACAATTCCGAAAGGATATTTTTGTGCGGAAAAATGTCGCAGAATGTTGTTAGAGGTGGGGAAAAAAGTAAAGCGATTGAAAAGGGTGATGGTAGATGTTATTGCCCTTTTAAAAAATGTTTCCTCAGACGTCTTGTAAGAATTTTAATAGTAAAATATACAAAACATTGTAGGAAATATGGTCACATTGATGGCGGATCGAATGAATATCGTCCCATGGTAATTAGCTATATAGTCATTATCTTTTTTTATTTTGTCAATTTTATATAAAATTATATATATGTATATATATTGTTTGAATGTTTGTTATAGTATACACTAATTTTGCATGATTGTTTGTAATTATAAAGTTAGATTTGCCCTCTAACTTTCCGCAGAATATTGCACCAAGTATTAGTAGACATGATGTTGTACAAGATAAGGAACATCATCATGACCAAGCAAATGAGGATCTCATGGAAGAAGATGATGGGACAAATCAAGTTAATGATCCCATGGAAGAAGATGATGGGTCAAATCAAATGATCCAAGATTTTTTTTCGCAGTCGGATGAGGATGGGGAAAATGCTGGTATTTATGATGAACCTCTATTAGAAAAGGCAAATAAATGACTTTATGAAGGATCAAGAGCAAATCTTCTCTCTGCTACATTATTGTTGGTGAACTTAAAGGTTATGAATAATTTTCCGAACACTTGTATGACACAGATACTAAGGTATGTAATATGTTTCATCTCATACTGTACATAAATGTTGATTTTTTTATATTTGTTTTTAGTGTTAATTAATGTGTAAAATAAGAATGCATTTTTTATGATTAATATTCTCACATTAACTAGTTGTTTGTTATGTTGTAGATTGTTAGGTGAATTTTTGTTACCATCGTCAAATATTTTACCTCACGCATATTGAGGTTTGCATGCCATTATGAAAGACATTGGAATGGATTATCAAACTATAGATGCATGTCCTAATGACCATATTATATATTATGGACAACATGCTTCGAAAACCGAATGTCTGCAATGTCTTATCAGTAGATATCGAACCAATCAAGTAACAAAAAGGGTGCCTCGAAAGCTTCTCCGACATATTCCCATAATTCCATGTTTGCAACGATTGTTCAGGTGTGAAAGCATAACACAATTTATGGATTATCGTGCACATAACAGAAGTGAAGATGGTGTTCTTCAAATTCCTGCCGATGGTTCTGCATTTAGGGAAATTGAGGAAAAATGGGCAGATTTCAAGGATGAACCTCGTAATGTTAGGCTTTCATTGGCAGCTGACGGTGTTAATCCATCCGGAGAGCTTAGGTCTATTTACTCAGTGTGGCCTATTTTTTTTATCAACAATAACATTCCTCCTTGGATGTCAATAAAGAGGGAGCACATAATGTTGACAATGATTGTTCCAGGTATTTGTTTACATTAATTATTTGAATTTAACATTTTCATTTGTTTCAATTTTTGCATAATATCTTTTGTTTATTTATTTAATTATATATATTACATGATATCATTCCTTTAGTAATTATGTGTAATTTCAAACAATTAGCTAAGTACCAGGTTAAAGATATGAATGTATATATCGAGCTTCTTAGTGACGAGCTACTAAAGTTATGGGTTGGCATCATAATGTACGACATATGTAAACCAATCGGGGAGAAGAAATTTAAATTCCGTGGAACACTTTTATGCACAATTCATGATGCCCCTGGACTAACACATTTTTGTGGTATGTATAAGCATTCTAATATTGCTCGTTAATACTATACAATATTTTAATGTTATCATGGTGTATGTTTACTTTTTAAATAATCTCATCGTATAATTGACATTAATCCATTTGTTGCAGGTCTTCAAACAAAGGGTAAATTTGCATGTCCAGTTTGTGGCCCTAAGATGAAGTATCGTCATTCAAAAATTTTAGGAAAGATGGTGTTTGATGAGTATAGGTACCTTCTTCCTAAGAACCATAGGTATCGTACTACTGAAAAACATATTTTCAATGGGAAAGAAGAGACTGGTTTAAAACCACGAAGAATGACACCTCACCTATGGAGGTTGGAATATAATAGAAATCGTCAAGGTACTCAATTTCATAATGTATCATGGATCATGTAATGTTTTTGAATGTTTATTTTAATCATTGAATTTATTTTACCGTATTTGATAATTATTTTTGTGATTTCTTTTATGCTCCATGAAGGCCGCAATCATCATGAAGGTATTAATAATGGGCTTCCACAAGGAATGAAATCTTATCCCGCTCAATTCATGAGGTTTCCCTACTATGAGGAGCTAAAAATAGCTCATTTGTTTGATACAATGCATATCGGGAAGAATGTGACTGAAACGTTATGGCGAATCATAGATGGTAGGATGGACAAAGATAAAATTGTCAAAATATGTACTGACATTCAGGAAGTCAATCATGCAATGCAAAGTGTGATCCGATATTCAAATAGATCAGATGGAGTACTAGACCGAAATAACCTTCCATGGTTATTAACAGAGAAACAAAGCAATGATGTAAAAGATGCCATTCAAAGAATTAAATTTCCCATGGGTTTTACTTCAAACATAAAAAATATCTTAACGAAGAAAGGCGAATTTGGTGGGGTAAAAACAAATGATTGACATACCTTCATTAAGGTAATAATTTTGGTATACATATTTTTATATATTGGCCTTATAGAACTTTTATTTATTTTATTTTTGCTTGTCTAATTTGGTCAAAACAAATAACGATTCATTTTGTTGTTACAGTATGTTCTACCACTATCTCTCCCAAACGACTTTGACAACAACGTCAAACAAGTTATATATGATCTTGGAAAATACATGAGGTAAGACGTAGTTTTGATTTATATGCAAAATGTTCTTTCAAATTATTGTTGTACTTAATGACACATGTTTTACTT
>SNQJ01S0056625.1:3767-43848 GCA_010110895.2 Picea sitchensis | reverse complement strand
ATATTTACAATTTAAAGATTTAAAAAAAGAAATTTATGAATATTAATGGTAAATATTTAATAGGAAAAATATTTATGAATAATAATAAAATGATAAATAAAGAATTAAATATCAAATTTAATGTAAATATCCATATTTTAATTAAGATATATTTAAAGTAATTATAATGTTTATTTTTAAAATATTTTTTTTGTATTTTTTTAGATTATCATCAAAACAATATGCATGGTAAAATTGGTCACATGTTCTGACATACATATGGAAACCTGAACACTTGGCACATTATCAAGTGTTTGTTGAAGTCTACTGCAAACTCGACTATCTAAACTACGCAAGAGTCTATCTACAACCATGGTTGTTCTGAAAAGAGAAGCAAAATAACAGCAAAATAAATTAGAGTGTGTGGTCACCATTGGGAGGTCATGGAGAAAACACATAGGATTGGTGGCATGTTGGGCACCTATTTTTGGCCGAATCACTTGATAGAGCATCAAATAGAACATATGGGTGTCAAGAGACATATGGGTGTCAAGAGAGGATAGTCTGGCGATGAGGTTTCTCTGCTGCATCCCATCTCATTTTAAAAATTAATTGAAGATGCTTCTCTGAGAAGCATCATGTGCTAGGCGACATCGAGGCTAAAGCTATAGGTGGTTGAGAATCTCCAACAAGTGGAGTCCCTTCTTCCTGTACTACTGCAGGAATTTCTTCTTCGACAGGGCAACCTCCCAATTCTGGAGCAAGATCACCTTCCAGGGAATGATGACCATAAGTGGGGAGCAGAGTCGAAATATCAGAGCTACAGATGAAGAAGGAGTCTGTAGGTTCTAGAGGAGGATCATGAGGGAATGCTTCCTCAACATAAGGAATGGGATGGTCATCATCCAACAAATTTTGGGAGGAACCAGGTGAAATATTCAGGGGAGGGCCAAGAATGTGGGCATGAGAACTAGGGGGTGGAACTAGTTCAGTGGAAGGTCCAGGATGACGGTGTCGAGAAAGAAGGTTTTAGTAGTTGAGTCATATCTTAAGATTTACCCTTTCTCTAGGCATTGTGAAAGGTGGAGTAGAGAAGAAAATTGGGAGGAGGAGAGGACAACCAGAGGAAGAAAAACTAGAGTTGGAGGGATAAGCCCGAGTCTAGACCTGAACACGAACAATAACAATTAGATAATTTCCTATGCTAACGTTCATATTTGCAGCTGAAATGATAGAGGAGAGCTCCATTAAGGTCAAGTTGACATCATGTAGAAGATTTGTACCAGGCCTGGCAGAATCTAGCTTGTGCTTTGAGTGCACCATGAACGCTACTTCTCACACTGGCACACCATCATTCTCATGAAGTGTAGGATACTCATGTGAAAGGAACTGAGGGGGAGGGTACTAACTTTCCATATCGCATGTTTTCATATGTCATGCCATCCTAGGGAAAATTAATTATAATGTTAACCAGTGTAGATATTTATAAAATAGTTTTAAAATATTATAGTAGATTTATTTTCATAGTCAATATGAAATTATAAAATTTATGTGATAAAAAATATTTAATGGTACAACTTGAGTGGACATGATTGTTAAGAACATGTGTTTCCTCCTTTGAGGTTATAGATTCAAATCCATAAGGGGTAGGGTATGTAAGGGATCCCCTTGTCCCAAAACAAGAGGTTCTCATACACCAATTTGCTATAAAATAAGTTTTTATAGAAAAAAATAAAATAAAAGTAAAGCAAAAACACAATCATTTATTTTTATTATATTTTGAGAGATGAGTATAATAACATGTGGACCTAAGTGGACCTAATGGTTAAGAACATGTGTTTCCTCTTGAAAGGTCACAAGTTCAAATCCAAAGAGAATAGGGGATATGTATAAAAGGAAACTTATAATTTCATAATTTAAACTAAGAAAATGGTAAATATTCTAAATAATTAATTAATTATTTAAAAAAACTTTTTATAAACACTAAAAAAAAAATTGATTAAAAAGAGTTAAACCTAGTGATTCCACCTTAAAAAACATTATCATTAGGAATATGAAGTAGATAAATAGATAGGATGACTATACTTATGGATCACTTATGCCTTTAGGGAAGACGATCATGCCGTATTGGGGGAAATCCATGGCCATCGCTGGCACACTAGGGGCACGAAGGCGACAACTATGGCCATCGATGGTACACTATGAGGGGACAAAAGGTGGCATTCGTAGGGGCAGGAAGGCGACAACTATGGCCATCGATGGTACACTATGAGGGGTTTAATTTATTTTCATGTAGAATATGAGTTAGCCATGTGTTTTTGCTTCCATATGTAGGTTGGCGGAGTCCTCCACATGTAGGATGTAGATTGAAAATGTTATTTGGTCAAGCTCTAGATGTACAAGCGAGCTCCTCCCCATGTAGGATGGAAATGAAAATGTTATTAGGTGTAAATATTCATGTGACCTTAGTGTGGAGTAGTGGATTATGGTTTAGCCCAATTTTCATAATGGAGCATCAAATGTTTGGAAAAGGTTTGTGTCTTCTTTCTCGATTCTTGGCTAGTATGTGGCCTGAAAAATCGACCATGGTAAGTTGGTTAGGTTTGGAGAGGATCCTTGTGTAGATGTATGTGAGAGTTAATTTATCTTTAAAAACTTGATATCTCATTTTCGACTAGGGTAATTTCGTTAGGTTTGGAGAGGATTCTTTTGTGTAGATGTAGGTGAGAGTTAAGTTATCTTTAAGAACTTGAGGTTTCATTTGAGAGATTATGATAGAAGTTCTTGGTAGATATTGGAGTCCAAAATACAATAAGGTAGATGGAAGTGGTATTAGATTTTTATGGATGAGCTAGATCTGTAGAGTGACATGGCCATATAATGGATCAATTATACTTTCTTTCTTAGTATGGATTTGGAATAAGGAAAATGATGCTATTAGGAAAAATTGAAATAAGATGTCGATGTGGAACAACGTCCAAAAGAGAGGTTGATAGGGACCAAATAGGCTGTGCTATGTAGGAAATGGACCAAATAGATGTGTGCTATACAAAAATAGAAGAAGAATTGGTGGATCATTTTTTTTGTCAGATGTTTTTTGCAAAGTTGTTTTGGAAAGAGGTATTTGAGTTTTTAAATGTTTTTGGTGGTGTTTGGAAATGAAACTCTCTAGATAAATGTATGAATTAGTGGGTGAGAGACAGTTACACTAAATTTTTTATTGAACTTCCTAACTACATTTTTTTTTTTGGGAAATTTCACTCCAATAAAATCAAATTTTATTCAAAAACAATTCTAGTAATTTGGAGTTCGTGGCTCACAAAATTAAAGTGCAGTTCAAGGAAATTAAGAGAGTTTTGGTTCCTAAAGTTATTACAACCAGGTGGCAGCTACGTTTATGACACCAGCCCGGGGTCGCATGGGAGTCGTTCTATTTAGTGTTCATGGCTCACAAAATTAAAGTGCATTTCTTGGAAATTAAGAGAGATTTTGTTCCTAAAGTTATTACAACCAGCTGGCAGCTACGTTTATGACACCAGCCATGGGTCGCATGGGAGTGGTTCTATTTTCCAGCTGGCAGCTACGTTTATGACACCAGCCAGGGGTCGCATGGGAGTGGTTCTATTTTTCACTAAGAGCATTATTATTGTCTTAAACTAGGTGTGGGATTGGAACAAACTTCAAGGAAGAATTCATATCCCTCCGGGCATTACTTATTTTTACTAAAGATATTGAAGTTCGGTAGCTCCAAAACGTGAAGGCAGAAAAAGATCATTTGTTTTCTCAGTTTTAGGCTAAAACGTGAAGGCAGAAAAAGCTTATTTGTTTTTTGAGCTTTAGTCTAGCATATCTACATAAGATGCTATTGAGTGAGTTAGATGAAGGCATGATGTTCTCCACAAAATCTTAAGGCTGGGTACCTCTTCCCAAGACTCAAAAACAACTACATGAATCAGGATTTTCTTTCGTTCCAATTTGGAGGACAAGTATGTCCTCTGTTCTTTGCTGAGATTTTGAATTTTTTTTGTTATTTTAATTTATATGGCTTGTTTGACTCGAATAGTTTGTTTTTTTAATGAGTAATTTGGGCTATCTAGTAAAGTGAAATGGAAGTGGGTATAAATATTAAAAGAAATTTAGTTAATATTAATAAATTAAAAAAGTTTAATACAAATATTTATAAATTAAAAAAATATGTAAATTAAAAAATATGTAAAGGAATTAAAATTTTAAGAAAGGTAAAACATAGTGTGGGATTTTTTTAATATTTTGTAGTTGTGGAAAAAATATGTATAGGAATTAAAATTTTAAAAAAGGTTAAACATAGTTGGATTTTTTTTAATATTTTGTGGTTGTGGAAATCTATAAAAGGCAAAGATCTGTTGTTTCCCTAAGAAACCTAACACAGTTAAGAAAACATGTGGAAGAAAGAAATAAAATGGTTGTAGAGGCCATCCAAAGAGATCCCATTGTTTTTCACGCACAATCAACCACAAGAAATGGTGGAAAATCACATACATAAGCCATGTTTTACTTCCCACACGGTTGCAGACGCACAGTCAAAATGTAACATTTTTAAAGTGTTATCATCGAATAAAATTCCCTAATGCTTCCCTAGTTATGCACCCAATTGTTTAGCTTCTCCTCTTTTTAAATTTTCTTTTCAAACCACTGATTCTCTGCCACATTTTTATGAATTTCCATATTATGAAGACGCAACTACCATTACGAGAGCCCATTGTGTTTTTTGAGCAACGAGATAATTCATTGTTTCTCTCTAAAGTAGGATCTGTCCATCTGCGCAAGACATTTTATAGATCCACGTTTTCGGGGGAGTATTAACGGCCAAGTACCTTCCATTATTAATGGAGGAAACGTTAATTGATAATCAAATTTTGCAGTTTGACATTGTACATGGATTCTTTTGTTTGCAACTTCACATTGAAAATTTAACAATTTGATATTTTGTATAAATTTTCAAATTAATTTTCCAAAAGGCGTACACCTATTGTTAATGGGCAGATTTAATAGGGATTTAGTTCTTAATAAGTTTTCTATGAACAGGATTAAATATGGCTGGAATATTTTTAATAGTCACACAAAATAAATGGTTGTGATTTCAATCATTAACTTCCTAGCTATTATAAAGACATATGTTTATATGTTTATTTTTTTACATTTACCTAATCATATTTAAAAATTACTTTGATAGTTAACTGATTGCCACGTAAGTGATTAACAGAAATTAAAGTATTAACACCAGATAAATAAAGCCCAATCGTTTATTTGTTAATCACCAATAAAATTTAACATATTCTTTTAAGAATTGTTTTCATCTTATCAACCTTTCAGCATTAACCAGCAGCTATTTAACTGTTGTGCTAATAATATCACAGAAATAATAATTAAAAATCAAATGCTTTTACAAATTAATTAAAACCGTTGTTATTAATTTTATCACAAAAGAGGAAGGGGATATGGCTTTACTACTATAAGTGCATGAGTTCTTATTATTATTGTTGAAATTTTATGTCTTACTTTTCATGCCAAATAATTTTCTAGTGTTCAAATTTTATGTCTTACTTTTAATGCTAAATAATTTTTATGGTGCCTCAAAAAATAAATATTACTCCTAAAATGAAGAGAGACTAGTTATTCACGTCAAAATGCTTATTTCGATAATTTGCTACTGCTCAGCATTAATTATTTAATAATTTATAAAATTTTAAGAGAAATTTAATTAAATTATTTATAATATTTTTTTTAAATTATAATTGACTTTTATAATATAAAAATCTTAATAATAAAAAAGTTAAATTTGATTGAAATTGTTAATGACTATAAATTTTTACTTTCCATGTCAAATTTAAACTTTTCATCCTATCAAATAATAACATTTCTCATCAAATATGACTCTCATTAAATATGACTCTAGCATGTTGCATAATTTGTTTTTATCAAACTTTCTTATAGTGAATCTATTGTAGCATGATTAAAAGGAAAATCACGTAAACCTTTCATCCTATTAAATAATAACATTTCCTATCAAATATGACTTGTTACATAATTTGTTTTTATCAAACTTTCTTATGGTGAATCTACTGTAGCATGATTAAAAGGAAATCATGTAAACTAAAATTGAAGTTCATATAACAATAACCTTTAATCTTTTTTTTAATGAAAATAATTCTTATATTCATGAAAAATAACTTTGTATATAAAATGATTAAGCATGGAATAATTCATTACTATTTTGGAATATTAAATCTTAGAATTTAAGCATATTGGGATCTATATGTAATAATAAATTTCATTCTTTTGAATCCACATATGTATCAAATATAAGGAAGATGTGTTTAGAGACTTCAAACAAGTAATTTTTGGATTAATAAATCTATTTTCATTATCCCTCTTTACTAGTGGGAAAACTAAACTTTTTATACAAAGAGATCATGATCGAAAACACTTACATTCATTTCTAGAAGAAATTATAATTCTCTCTCTCTACCAATGTGAAAAACGTTGAGGTAAATACATCTTGATTGAAAACACTCATAGGAATCTTTAAAATAAATTTCAATTCTATCTAGGATGGAAGTATATGTAAGAAAATTCTACTCTATGGTCAAGGTTTCGATTATGTATAATAAATCATCTATTCCAATTTATGTAATATGCAATAAAATAAAGAATTCAATCAACTTATATTAAGTGTTGATTGTACTATCTCGGTAAATATGGCACGTATAATAATTATTTGATGTAGTAGAGATTAAATATAATGAGGAAGACAATTAGCTATGAGTGTAACACCCAATATCTTTATCTTTATGATCCTAATGCATCACCCCAATCCCTAACCCATAGTTTCAATGATTCCAGTCTCCCATTTCACACAAACACACACATCCTACAAACAACATGGAAAATATTTTGAAACTTCAATTTCACATCTAAAATCCAAGAATTATTTTCATCCATGATATTCAATTTTGAAAATTTCAAAAAAATGTCTTTCATCCATGATATTTTCTTGGGTCATTTCACACATCCACACATCCTTCCTAAAAATGAGGAGTTTATATCAAGGGTTCATTCAGGTTTGACCAACAAAAACTCAAAAGCATTGACATATCAATATTTAGCCAAGGATGAAGAAGGCCTCACCCAAGATGCAATGAGGATCACAAAGACCATCTGGTCTTGTGACAGGGATGTAGGAATAAATACATAGAGATCCATTCAAGATAGAATTCATACACTCCATTAACCTCAACTTAGTATTGATCGATAAGTAAAACACTATGGACACGTGTCCAAATAACACATGAGTTACACACAATAGATCAAAAAAATGACAAATTTATTATTCCTTCCATTCCATAGAACAAAAGCATACCTTGAGTAAAATATATTCAATATAAAGAGAGTCGCATGTCCTCTCTAGATAATTCCCCAGGGTTACAACATACTGCACTATGTGCATCCTTTTTGAAATCAAACATATGAGAGATTCAAACTTATATACAGAAGCATTAGAACATTACAAAGGCTCAAAGTGAGCTTGACACAAAACATACAACTTAATGAATCATCTAGATGAGTGTTTGACTATCTAGCTCTATTTTCAATGGTGTTTCTTCCTTTAATAGCTTTCTCTACCTGGGAGCTCTATTTCATTGTACTCTGTTGCACTCGCTTTATTGAAAAACTGCCTCACACGCTTTTGGCACATGCTTGTAGTCCATGTAGCTTTATGAAATGATGGGAATATTAATTTCCTCTCCAACTCATCTTTCATTAGATGCACATTGCCTTGTGCTGCTGGAAATTTAATCATTTGAGAATATTTCTCTATGATTCCTCTCTTCATTCAGAAGTGTGTCTTCTTGATTTTCGGTGCGACTGAATGATCCAAAATGGATCCAGGAAGGCCTAAAAAACAAATTTCTCAAAATCAGATGAAACCGATGCCATTACGTCCAGCTCATCATGTGGATTTCGGCCAGATATTTTTTTTTACAAATGGACACCATATGCGAAACTTATCACGTTCTGATTGTTGTCCCAAACAAAAAAAATGTCAAACTGGTCAAAGTCAAGATATTGTATTGCTGACATCATCAGTACGATAGGTGAAATAAACATGATGTTATGATGATGTCAGCAGGACAGGTGGCAACACGAGGAGGTAAAACATGTTACTTAGTTTTGGCATTTTTGGGCTGAGTTGGACCAGTATAGAATTAAAATGTGGAAGTATATGAATGACACAAGGTGTTCCATATGTGATGTGGCCCAATGACAGGATGACACATGGAAGTACGGAAAGCATGTTGATGTGGCAGGGTGACTCGGTTGTATGGATGTTGATGTGGCAGTTGACTAGGTAGGTGACTTTCCAGTATGAACGTTGATGTGGCACGACACATGGTTGTATGATAAATGACGTGGTAGTTGATTGTGCATGTTGACTGGGTGTTGACTATATCGTGCGATCCAATTATAGGGTGACACGTGGCCCAGTCAGAGGGCACCATGTGGCACCGCATATTTTGCTAATGTTGGGACAAATGTCCATTGAATATTTTGAGACTAAATCGGTTAATATTATGGGATATATACCTTACCTTTATGAGGAGAAGGAAAAAGGTCATAGGTTCATGAGATATTTAACTTAATTATATAAGGACAAAATTGAATTCCTTAATCCAAAGACCATGGATGAAGTCGTAAGGCATGCTAAACTATGCTTTACTAAATTTAAATAGACAAAAGAAAATGAAAACATGGAAGCACAAACATAAGGAAAAGTTTGATCCCAAAAAGAAAATTTTCAAACATCCTCGAAAATCTTCGGACAATGTGCCAATTAAGAAAAATAATGGATTTGATGGAAAACAAAGTGTATCAGTTCAGAGAAGAAATAAACTTATATGTTTTGTGAACAAAATAGTTAGTGAGACAGTTAGGGAAGTTGTTCAGTGCTGGGACTATAAAGGACCCCACCTATAGCGACACTTCCATTTAAAAAATCACATAAATCAAATAGTACACAATGTTTAGAAAGTGACAATAGTAAATGATATTGCTTAAAGCATACAAAAAATCAATGATGCCCTAGAAAATTGGCAAGTTAACCACCAATCTTCCATGGTGGATATAGAAGGTATGCTAAATGATAAACCTATATCTATATTAATAAACTCTAGTGCAAGTATGTGTTATATTTCACGTATATTTGCATAGAAAACTATAAGTTAGAGAAAATCAAACATAAGAAATCATGGCTAGTTCAATTAGCTACATGAACAAACATACAAGTTGTTGAAATAGTAAAACAATGTGTAGTAAACATGGATGGAATTGATACTGGGTTAGGTTTATAATTTTACCATTAGGATCTTATGATATACTCATTGGAATGGATTGGTTGGAGAAACATTAACCCATTGTAAATTTGCATGAGGAGACCTTTAACTGAACAAATAATTTTTCCAAAAACATAATAGTGAAATGAATACCATGGGGAGTGTCGGTAATATATATCTCTTCTTTACAATTAAAAAGGAGTCCAATGAAAGGTTGTAGTATTTATTTTGTTCAAATATTCAATAATGTTGGAGAAAGGGATGGAAATTTGGTAACGAATGATCCACTGTTGAAAGAGTTCCAAGATGGGTTTCTAGAGGAAATTCCAACACTGCCTCCTAAATGAGACATATATTTCACCATTGACTTACAAACCCAATATGCATCGGTGTCTAAGGCCCCTTACCATATGAGTACTCCAGAATTGATAAATATTAATATGCAACTTCAAGATTTGTAAGATAAATAGTATATCATACCCAATGTGTCTTTGTGGGGAGCACTAGTTTTGTTTGTCAAAAATAAAGATAGAACCTTACAATTGTGTATTGACTATAGAGAACTTAACAAGATGACTACTAAAAAAAATATACCCTTTTCCCCAGATTGATAACTTGTTTTATCAAATCGGATTAGCTAAGATTTTCTCTAAGATAGATTTGCGATAATGTTATCACCATATTAGAATCAAGGAGAAGGACATACATAAAACTACATTTTTAACTAGATATGGGCATTATGAATTTGGGACACATACATTATGATAATTATTGTACCAAGACAAGGTACAATAATTGGGACACGTAATTTCTGGTGAAGGAATATCAATTGAATCGGAAAAGGTCAAATTCATCTTGTATTTGCTAGTGCAAAGGAATGTGTGAGATGTCCAATATTTCATTGGCATCACATTTTATTACCATAGGTTTATAGAGGGATTCTCCAAACTTTCTTCTCTATTAAATTCATTATGGAATAAAGGAACCAGATTTAATTCAATAGAAAAATGTCAAGAGCGCTTTGAAAAACTTAAAATATTATTGAAAACAATACCTATATTGTAAATAGTAGATGCACATAAACATTTTTTGGTTTATACTAATGCCTCAAAAGAAGGATTAGGATGAGTGTTCTTACAAGATGATCATGTAATTTGTTATGAGTCACGAAAACTAAAGAATCATGAAAAAAATTATGCAGTGCATGATCTGAAATTAAATTTCATTGTGCATCCATTAAATATGTGGCAACACTACCTATTGGGTAGGATATTCTCGTTGAAAACAAATAATATCAGTCTAAAATATATTTTCAATCAACAAATGCAAGATTGGAAAGATGTTTATCTTTCTTAAGTGAGTATGATTCTGAGATAAAACACATTAAGAGGAAAAAAATAAAATAGCTGACACACTCAACATAAATTAAATTTAGTTTACAATATTAATTTGCAAGCTGATCTAAAATAGAAAATAAAATCAAGAGTAGAAAGTGATGAAACTTATAAAAATTTATGGGAAAAATTACAGAACGATAATTTCGGTGAAGAAGAGTTAAAATTCATATGTAATCAAGATGGATTATTACTATATAAGGAAAAAAATTACATTCCAATTAGTGCAGGTATGAAAAATTTAATATTGGCTAAGGTACATAAGAAATTGTACTCAAGTCACCTAGGCTAGCAAAAGACTATAAAATCCTTGAAAAATGAACATTTATGGATCATAATGAAAATTTAAGTGGTTGAATATATTCCTAGGTGTCTTGAGTTCCAACAACTTAAAACTTAACACCGTCACCGAGATGGATTGTAGCCAATACCCATTCCTGAGTAGAAATGTCAAGTAATAAGCATGGATTTTATTATAGGGCTTCCTAAAACTAAGAAATAGAATGATTCCATTATGATATTAGTGGACAAACTTACTAAATTTTCATATTTCATTCCCGTGAAATCAACTCATAAGGTGATAAACATTGCAGAAATTTTCATGAACAAAATATTTAAGATGCATTGTATACCAAAGACTATAATTTCAGATAGGGACACAGAATTCACCTTGAATTTTTGGAAGGATTTATTTAGTTGTTTGGATACTCATCTAAATTTTAGTACAACTTAGTATCCTCAAAATGATGATCATACTGAAAGGACTAATCAAATCTTAGAGGATATCTTGCAGATGTATGTGATGGAATGTTCCACAAAGTTGGAAGAGTACCTCCACTTGGTTGATTTTGCGTACAATTATGGTTATGAGACCTCTTCCAAGAAAAGTGCCTTTCAGGTAATGTATGACACAAAATACCAAACACCCATCAGTTGTGATATCCCATTTGGCAGAATTATTTTGGGCCCAAATATGTTAAAAAAAAATGGAAATGTTTGTACAAAAAGAAAAACAACACCTAAAAATTTCATAGGACAGAAAAAGAGCTTTGCATATTTGAAAAGAACACATGCATAATTTAACACAAGGGGTCATATTTATCTTAATTTCAGACCCAACAACATTGCATTCAAATTGGAAAAAAGTACAAAGTTGGCACCGAGGTATTGCAATCCATTTCAAGTGCTTTCGAGGGTAGGGCCAATGACCTACCATCTTTCACTTCCATGTAGCCTAAAAGTTCACAATGTATTTCATTGTTCACTATTAAATAAGTATGTACATGACATAACTCATGTTGTAAATTGGAAATTTATTCAGGTGGAGCCCCCATGTGTTCTCAGAAGGAAGGAAATTGTGTTGCGGAACCAAGTCATTGCTTAGGCTAAAGTGCATTGTAGGTATTTTAGTCCCGAGGATGTTACTTGGGATAAGTAGGAAGCCTTGAGAAATGCATACCCATCTTTGTTCTGCAACTAGTATGCTCAAATTGGAACATCAAGGATGATTTTCAATTCAAGGTGGAGAGGATGTAATGTCCCTCAATTTACATATTTACACATTTAATTTTGTGTTAGTTTATGTCAAAATTTGATATTGTGAAAGTATTGGAAAATAATTATGTGTAACTAAGTCATCATAAGCATTGATAAGAAATATTTTTGTAACTTTTTTTTTTAATCTATTTAATTAACACGAGACAAATTGATTAGAGAATCCTATTACAAAGAGTAAATCATTATTCCATGGGCTAATGAAAAGGAGAAAAACACCGTAGTGAATTATTGTCCATGGGACAAGTGGAACGCTACTTCTAAATGTGTGGTATATGAGGGAACAAGCTAGCACAAAAGTATGCCAAGAATATTCCCTAGGGTTAGGGATGAGGCCAACATGAAAAATGCTTAGGCAAGTTCTTAAAGAAAAGCATGTTATGAGGTAGGACGTTGTTGAGTACTTCTGAAGAAATAATTTTGGTGGTTCTGTGAAGGAAACAACTCAGAGAAATATGGGAAAGACTATACAGTTTTCATTCCCCATGGAATAATGATTTAGGCTTGAGGGTGACAAAGACAAGTATATTTGGTTGTCCATTTATATGTTTGGGAGGAACTAGTTCTCTACTCAATTTGTTTCCAGCTATTGAAGCAAGCTCAAATATGTTTTCTTATTTCGTTTATCTTTGTTATGCTAATGATTAACCCAAATTAATGAAGAGAATGGTTGCAAAATCTATAGTATTTATTTATAACTAAATACATATTTTGTTCCATTTACTATTGAACTATTTTCAGCAAGAATTGTTGACATACCTATAAAGTGATAATATCAGTGACATGTCTATTATTTATCAGATTAACAAAGAACATATGTAGAATGTTATCTTTATGAAAATATTATTATTTATATCTTGCAAAAAGAAAGAAAAGAAATGCACTAGTTCATATTTTATTTTGAAATAAATTTAATTGTCGAGAAGATAAATATATTCTTGGTTGAAAACATAAAGTACTCTGTTTACACATAGAAAATATATTGCATACTAAATTATTTGTATGTGTATACATTTATGTATGTTGGTTTTGTTTTCAAAAAGTAGCTTTCTCAAAAGATATAAGACTATATTTTAGATGGAATACCTTACAATAAAAAAGATGAATAAAGCTCTAAACCCCAAACAAAACAAAAATCTTCATGATGCATATTGAACTTACAACAAAAAAAACCATTTCGATATGGGTGAAAATAGAAATCATAAAATATTATTAAAAGAAACACATGTAAGAAAGCTTTTGACTAGAACATCTTGGAGTTAAACCATACAAAGAAATATTGTGAATCTCTTTGATACATAACCATGAAGCCACCAAAAATAATAAACATAGATATGAACTCTAGGAGTAAGCGAGATAGTATTAATATAAATACATACATAAAATTATAGAAAATATGCATGATATGAGAGTATAATAACCAAAGCAGGATCCTAAACTTTATAGATAGAAGATGTATTTCATTATATGACTGTTGAATCAACTTATTTATTTATAAAAATAAAATTTTAAATAATGACAATTTCAACCGAGTATCAAATAATGAGTTTGGGAGATTTTCAAAGGAATGAATACTTCCCTACTCCATCACCAAAGTTCAAAGTTTGGTGAAAGTCATGAACTCATCCTTATCACAAATTGATGCTCACAACATACTTTAAATGAAATATACCAAATCCTAATAAAATCATGGGAGGGTAATCTTAAGCTTGGAAAAGAAGTCAGGGTACATAGTCTTTGATTTGTTATACGAAATGGCCCATGCTCCAAAGGGTGTCATTTTAACCTATTAACAATCCATAAACAAAATTTTATAAAGTTTGGAATAAACATTTGAAGTTATAGGAGGAAAACAAGAGACTATAAAATGCAACTTAGTATCCATTTACCTTTGCAACCTAGAAAACGACGAGTGTACTGTTCGTCTTTGGCAAGCCATTCACTGCTCATATTCTTGGAAACCCTCCATGAAAACTTAGAGAACCCCTTGTGGACAAAACCACGACAACAAATCGATTATTAGTTATTGGAATAGGTAAATAGGATGTTGTATATAATATCATATCTATCCAGAAATCGAAACGATGGAGTAAACGTCACCTTTTGAGCCCATACATTCATTATAGCTTGGGATTGAGCTGCTTCACAATTGTAACAGATAAATGACTAAACCCTAGGACCAGGAAACATATCATATGGATCTATGCTCAAACCAAGCAAATCGATACATTGATCAAACGATGGGTAGTGGCCATGGGTTTCCATGACATAATTAAGTTTGATGGTACTGTTAGGGTGAGACAACTCGGAGTTTTAATGGTTCCAATACGTGGCCTTCCCGAGAATTCACCTTGTTGATTTACTTAAACCATGCAGTGAGGTAAAACAAGTTTAAGTATTGGTTAAACAAGAAGTTAACTTTGTGTTAGTAGGACACAGTTAATGTATGACATTGATGCTTATTCAAGCATTAACATGTGACAAATATATGCAATTTAAACCCTAAGTAAATACCTCCCATAGATCCTAAGGACGAGAGTTATGGGAATAATATATGGTTACCAAATACGGGCCGAAAATCATGGTTATAATACATGGTTATTAAATGTGGTCTTGTGGATTCGATCAATTAATACTCTTGATATAGATATAGCAATGAATATATTAATGCTAAAAAAACCTTTTAATATAATGGGAGAAGAGTTAAGACCATAACCAATGTTGATACAAGGTTTATGTATGAGTTGGTTTAAATGTTTGGATTTAATAATAAATGCATGACCATTGGGTCACAATAAAAGGATTACCATTCTTATGACCCATAATAAGATTATGACCCATAATAAGATAGAGAGTCTAAATATTTTGTAGTTTTATATCGGTGAAGAGAAGAAGTCTCATTTAATTGAAATGACTAGTGCAAGCGCATTCACACAAGTATCCTATCATGGAAACCTCATGGTATTTTTTGGTTAAGAACATTATATTTTGTAGTTTTATATCGGTGAAGAGAAGAAGTCTCATTTAATTGAAATGACCAGTGCAAGCGCATTCACACAAGTATCCTATCATGGAAACCTCATGCTGTTTTTAGTTAAGAACATTAACTAGTCGTTTTCAAAAAATGTTTAAAAATAATTATGGGTGGAACCTAAGGTGTATGCCTTAACTCGTTAATATGAACAAGGCAAGGAAGAGTAGCATTAATCCAGGTATAGATATCACAACACAAAAGTATGGGTGGAACCTAGGGTGTATGCCTTAAATCGTTAATATGAAGAATGTTACAAGGATAGCACAATGGATTCCAACCACTACCTATGACTCCTTTTATAGATGGAAAAATAACCAAAGGTAGAACTACATATTGTCACAATACCTACAAACTATGTAACCCCTAAAGCATATGTGGATATATGTCTTCTAGCTCCCTTTCCTCACTTACATAGTCTGAGTCTAGCTTGACCATGCCTTAGACACTTGCCTAAGTCTTTTTTGTAGATTGCCTAAGACTTGTCCAATATCAAAGTTATTCACTGTGTCAAAAACCATATTTAACCCCTTAGAGCTCTTTGTTCACTTTTCCCCATCACTCCTCAATTGAATTCATTTGGAAATGTTTGTGTGCACTTTATGTAGGTGAAATTTTCCTTACCATTTCCCTCTTTTAAGGTTCCTTTCACCATGCCCCACACCCAAGTGGACACAATGTTAAATATGCTCCATCCATGTAAACTAAGTATTGGAATGTCCAACCAATTGGATCCATATTCAATCATGCACTACTTCTGAAGACATCCCTAATTCTCATGGACCTGATAATTACAATCCCACTTGAACACTAGATATGCACTCTTACCAACCATTGTCCTTATTGTGTAATTAAATCAATGTCTATTCGACTTTTGATGCGTGACAAAGCAAAGTAGGCACTCCTACATGCAAACTAATGCACTACACCCATAAACAAAGGAACCAATTCCCAATTCCACCATGAACCAAGGAATTCCACATTCATCATCCAAGATATCTTCAAGATTATATAACAAAATGCAAATGAAAATACTCGACATGCTACCATACTTAGTTAAATCACTTTGCCAAGCACCTTGGCACATAAGTGTGTCTTTCAATCATGCAATACCACCTAAGGAGCATTTCCCTACACATGAAACATGTTTTCACAACCAACCGAAGCCTTCCACTAATTAGGTCAATGAAAGAGTAGGGACCTTCATTTCCAGCTCCAAGGCATGGGCCTTACATATGAGATTTACATAAAAATGTTGATGTCTAGAGAAAGGAAAAGATAGAGATATAGATTTACACATATAAAAATATGAGTATATCGAAAAAGATGTTATTTTTACAATAATAAAAAAATGTATTTGTATATATTTATATCTCTACAAGTTTTGGGACTTTGAATTGTCACTTCTAAGGATTGTTACGATATTAAATCCATTTTAAATAATAAAAATAATTACATTGATAAGGTTAAAATGGATTTATGTTAGTAATATTCCATTTAATAAGTTGTGCAAATCATCTTTAGAAATTTTTATTTATCTTTTTGCTTCAAATAACAAATCCTAGGAAAATGACATTTCTTCAAGAATGGTACATAAGGTAAACCCTAGATTATGATTTCAATATGTCACTTATAAGAATACAACCTAGATGGAGAGGATAACACTACATCCCACAACCACTCAAGCTAAACCAAATTAACTTGAATAATTTTTATTATTATTAAATTTAATTGGAAAAAGTATATAATAATTAATGATGACCATCACTATTCATTAAAACCCTCAAAATAAATGTTATTTTATTCTATTTTATTTATTTATTTTTAATTAAAATTCAAAATGTATAAATCTTCACTTATTAAGCATAGTAAATATAAGAGGATTCCTCTATCTATTTATGTGTACTGAGTTTCCATCTGGAAAATATATATATATATATATATATATATATATATATATATATATATAATCATGATTAAGTAAAGTTCCAATTAATTTTTTTACTATTTTATGTTTTTTAAGTAAAGTTTCATTTAATTCCATAATTTTTTAAATTGGGAGAATATCTATTTCTTCTTAAAATGAATCTATGAGAACAAAGTTCTGTCATTTAAATGTAATTCCATTGTCTCTACAATGTTTCTGTGTGTTTAGAGAAAAAATACTTATATTAATTATTTCATTAAAAAATCAAAATATACATTCAACTAATCCTCATAAGCCGAGCTTGAACATCAAATTCTTCAATAGATAAATTATTCTAGAATATCTCACCATATAAATCAAAATAACCAAAAAATATTTCAAAATATCCCTGTTTTATAAAACATAAGACAAACTTGATCTCAAAAAAATGGAACGGAACGAAGGTGTGCTTGTTGATTGAATCTTCTTTAGATATGTCCCACTAAAATCAAAAAAGTAAATCCCTCTTCCTCTTCCTACGCTTCCAAGAAATCAGAATAAGGTTGTCGAACTGAGCTTTGCCTTGAAGCTATTCCACCACAACCTTCGAGTACCCTACGACTTGGAGCTAACAATCTCAATTTCTTTTGTAAAAAATAGTGAAAAATAGCGATGGCCGGAGCGCTATCAATTCTTCCTTAGAGTTTGTTCCACTCCCCATGTCTAGTTTTAGGCAATAGTATTCTCTTGATTCAGAAATAGAACCATTCCTAGGCCACACTAAGTCGTAGACCCCTCGCTAGCGGCATAAAAGCAGCTCAAAGGAATGGAATGATCAAACATCGGGAAAATTCTCGGTCTAATAACTTTGGAAGCAAATCTTTCTTAATTTCCTCGAAATACACTTTAATTTTGTGAGCCATGAACTCTCGACTACCAGACTTGTCTTTGCATTTAAAAACTGAAATACCTCTTTCCCAAACAACTTTGCAAAACACCATTTGACGAACAAATGATCCATTGATTCTTCCTCTCTCCTCCATAGCACGCACGGACCCTGCCAGCCTCTAGTTTGACCTCTGTCCCACGTTAAGATGTTATTTTTCATTACCCAATATGGAAAAATGCAAATGTTCAAAGGACTCTTACCTTTCCAAAAAAAATCTGCCACCAACATTTAACTTAACCATCTAACAACATTTAACTTAACCATCTAACAGTTCATGAGATAATGCCTCTTATCCCAATTTTCCCAATTAGCAACATCTTCCTTAATCAAAATCCAGACTAATGCATTAGGGATGGACGAAGAGGAAATATTGAATTAAGTTATGCTTAGAGCATTGGATACGCCTCAAGCGGAAAAATATGCAATGCGCCTTGTTGAAAGGAGTTCAATTGGCGGCTGAGAGAGGCATCTCAAGGTTTATTATTGTCGGGGACTCTCTGATCACGATCCTATGGATGATATTTGGAACCTCTCCCCAAAACACTCAACTCCAATCTATCTTTAAAAAGGTTAAGGCATACCATCCTTCTTCCATGTCAAGAGAGCAAATAACGAGTTGGCCAATACACAAACCAATCACGCGACTAGGCTTCCAAAAAGGGGGCTGAGAGTGTTAGAGGGTCCTGCCGCCATGCAACCTTGGCAATGACAAGTCTTCAGGTTTTCCACGTGCCTGCAGCACATCTGGCATACAATGAAGCTCACATAAATTGGATAAGATTCGTCCCCCGCGGACATTAGGATCCTTCGTGGTTTGCGAATATGGTTATGTTGTTCGTACCTTCGCTCTCGTCACTGTTTTTGAGGGCCTCAAAGATAGCAGTAAAAATTATGCAGGTGTTCTGGCAACTAGTTCTTGGGATAATTTATTAAGCAAAGAGTTTGTTGAGAAGTTGGGAGCGATTATTGTAAAATTTCATAGGAAAAGGGCCGAATACAAAAGCCAAATGGAAAAACAATCTATCCCATAGACTATTTTTAACCTCGTTAAAAATTATTTATTTCTTTCTTTATTTTTATATCCATGCTCGAATTGAGCCTGGGCTGTCCTGCACACGAAGTCTTTATGGCGCCACCTTAACGCAGGGTACGTCTCTCGGTTGGCATGCTCACTTTCTGATCGCCCCAGATTGAGCTCGCCTTGGAGCATGATTCTGGTTGGTACCTGGTCATTCTGGCGGCGTCCGCTTGCCTCTCCATCCAGCAATTGGGCATTAGATTTCCCGGCCTACACGCCCAGGTTACCCTCGTTCTCGAAACTCTAGGGCGTCACCGTTCAATTTTGGAACAGATTCAGGATGAACTGGCTACTGTTTGTTCGGGCCCAGGTGGAGCTTGTTTTTCAACAACAGACTTCATCGCCAATGGACACCTGTGAAGACAACACAACGCAAGGTACGCCTCCAGCGACAGATCGGCCACTGTTGGATCTGAATCAGGCTACAGAAGGCAATGAAAGTCCAGGTCCTATTGCACCAAATCCTCCTGATGATTAATGTGTTTTAGAAGTATATGTATTCTCCGCATTTACTACCGAACAATTACAGTCAATTTGCTTTCTAGCATGGACATATAAGAACAGGGAAGTTATAAGCGGGCTAATGCCATCCATAGAGTTTCAAATGCTGAACTGGCTGCTAGCCTGGACATTTTTGTAATCATTTTCTACTACTGGTGTGCCTAAGCGGCCGCCTTTTTATCAATATATAATCTACCAGTTTCTTTATAAAAAAAAATCCATACTAAATGCATCATCCTCATCTTACTACAATATGCACCAGAAGGCGAGTATAATTGTTCCATTCTATGGCCATGTCATCCTACAGATCGAACTCCACCAAATCCAATATTTCCTCCATCCCCATCGCATTCTGGACCCCAACATCTTCCAGGAACCTGTATCCATAATCCGTCAATTSTGATCTTATGTTCTGAGAGATAACTTAACTCTCAGCTACACGTACCCAAGGATCCTCTCTAAGTCTCACCCGATTACCACGACCGATTTTCCAGACCACCCACCGGCCAAGAACCGGAAAGGCTCACACCAGCCTTTTCCAAACATTTGATGCTCCACGATGGGACTTGGGATCGGCCCTAATCCACGGCGATTGCCATCTCAGTTCTGGGTTGTCTTGTCGCACAAGTGGGAGAAAAATGACTGCTATATCAAACTCCCAAAAACACACTATATATTTTTGGCCTCCTTGCCGCCATGGTGCTTTTATATATTGAAGGCCTCAACTATCCTCTTGCATATTGAGCTTTGGAAGTCATCTTTGGCGATCAGTAGGAAGAGATCGATTATTGACGGATAGGAAAAAGGTCCGTTGTGAGATACTGTTCATGCTCATTCTAAATCATGTTGATCCGCCAACCTGCATGTGGAGCAGCGGCACAAGAATAGCCCACACTGTACCAGTGGAAAGAAATGAAAAGAGGACCAGTGGCGCCTTCCGGCCCTTCAGAGTGTACCACCGCAGGTTGTCCTCCACCACCGCCGGGAAGTGCTCTGCAAAAGCATACATGGACTGAAATGAAACCCACAGGAGTACTAGTGCCGCCTTCCCGCCCTTCAGGGAGTTGCACCGTTGGCACTCTCTATCCACCACCACGGCCTGGCAAAATACCATACAAATTTTCCATATATATATTTAAATGGAAAAATACCATACAAATTTATAAATAATTATGTTTTCAGTTTACATGTCTTTCTTTTTTTTATAAAAAGTTATCTTGTATTAAATGTAATAGATTATATCATTATGATCTTGTGTTTTTTAAATGGAAATTATTTTGATATGATGATGATTAACTTTAATTCAAATTGACTTGGTCTATTAGACATTAACACTATAAGGGATTATTTGCAATTCTTTAAAATTTTGTTTTTGTGTTAGAAAAGCATTGAGAGAAACTTTCCAAGATCACATTAGTTTTGTTGAGTTAAAAGGTTAGCTAAGAGAAAGTGTTTTACATCTTCAACCTTCTTAGTGTAAAAAATGTGACAAGCTCTTTCATCCCATGGCATTTTAAAAATTGACCAACTCCCATTTTCACTATGGAGCTCGTGGAAATTTGTTCTTATCTTAGCAATGCTCATTTATTTTCCTTAAACTTGTAAAAATAGAGAGATAGTTTTGATCTTCTAGATTAGGGTTGATTACACCTTTATAATATCCTAATTTTCTTTTTTCCTCTCACTCTTTGTTACACCACATTTTATCATTAAATTTTGATTTAACGATATTTTTAATAGTATCCTTATTATGCAAAATGGTCCCTTACATGATTCCCTAGTGTCTTAGCCAAGATTGGGGATCTTTATGCCATCCTTGCTTGAATCAAAGGTGGTTATGACTAGATTTTGAAGCAATTTTAGGAAGCCTCTTTCCTTCCATGTTGTTTAACTTGTTCTTATATATTAGGTATCTAGTCATAGTTGTGCTCTCAATGGACGAAAGGAATCCGTCTAAGAAGAGGAGGGTGGGATAAGGCATATTTCCTTTAATTTTCAGATTGTAGGTTATAAAAATCTGTTGGATTTGCTCTATCTTTCTCAAGGATTTGTGAAAGATACTACATCCCTGGACCTCACATCCATATAGAATAACATCTGTACCAACAATCTCAAAGAGGAGATTTTTATTATCATATATCCAAAGATTAGTTGATTGACAATTATTTTTAAGCCCATAATAAGGTTTCCATCCCCCAATAATCATTTTATCAACATTATAATTCCAGTTGAGCTTGTGGTGAATATTGATTCCAAGGTATTTGTATGAAGTCACTTCCTCAAAGATGTTGTAGTCATATAGGAAGGTATCATAAGTGTTCTTATCAAATTTAATGATCATCATCTTAGTCTTGTCAGTATTAACAATCATACCTATATTGGAACAAAAATCCTTAAGGATTCTTAGTTTCTTTCTAAGATTGTGGGGAATACTCACCATAATAACGATATCATCAGCATAAAGAAGAATATTTATGACTATACCAGTGAGTGTGGGGCCGACAAAACCTTCTTCTAACTTATCAATGTAAATTCCAAAAAGGGTAAGGGACAAGGGACATCCTTGATTCACTCCAATATTGCAGTTAATCTATTTCGACCATCCCTCAAGATTTTTAAAATTGGCAATAATGTTCTCATACAACCTTATTTTAACAATACTTAACTCGAAAGGAACTTTTATTTCTTCCAACCTATCCCAAAGGTTTTTCCTAAGAACCATATTCTAACGACTCCATCGTTACAACAACAAGCGACGTACACATGTAATTTTTTTTTCCTTTTTCTTTTTAAAGATACGTTAGGTAATTAAAACATCATACTAATAACAACTTCATCGACACAACTTTCACAAAGCATTAACGAACACATCGAGAACAATCATCAAGGCACAATATCATTCTAAAAGCCAACACATGTAACACAACATTTCATGGCATAAGGAGTTTAACGTCTACATCAATCGTCCACCAAATTTTTAAGGGCGCAATTTAAAGTTGTTAAACCCTCATGTGGTAACATAAGGGAGAGTGTAAGGTAAACAATTGTATTTTGTTGCATAAGGAAATCTAATCATAAGCATAAAATCATACGTCGTCTATAGTGGAGGTGCAAGAGTATCATCTATTAAATCACTACGCAAATATCTAAAGCCTAAAATCCATTCACCACATTGCATACATTACATGTGAGTAGTCTAAAATCCTTAATCATCATTCATGTCAGCAACACCATTTTCACAAAAGTCAGAGATATGACCCATCAAGCATGACATAAATTACTATGTGCGAGAATGTTCGAGAACCACATGAAATCTAATTGCATAGGGAGCTAAACATCTAAAACCACCATTAAAACACACTGTCTAGTGCGTAAGAAGTCAGAAAACTAAAACTATCATATATTCCTTAAAATCAACATGCACAAGGTTTCAATTCCAATAATGCATTATCCAACATCAACTCTTCAAGGCACAAGAACATACAATTAAGGAATCAATCATATCATATTAATAATTCATCATAGCGCAAAATAATGATCTACTCTATTGAGTCATTCCTTCAAGATATGCTGACACAATCCTAAGAAATGTAACATCTCTAATCCAATAGTCATCATTTTATTCACTATTAGATTCATCATATAAAAAAAGGATTCATTCAAGAGAAGTTAAATATCCTCCTTGTATTTTGTAAGTTCTCCTTCCTTCGTAGATTCACCATTAGGTATATTAAGAGATTAACTATTAAGAGGAAAAGGTCTTATGAATCCTCTTCACATAAAAATTTCGTTTGTAGGAGGATTTTTTTTTAAACTTCAAAGTGGTTTTTATGGAATAAATGAAAGAAATTCAAAACATTCTTCACAAACCTCTTCTAATTCCAACCATCAATCTAATTCCTTGCTATGTAATATTCATCTGATATATTTGAAGTACAATAAGAAATCTATCAAAAGTATTAAAAATATTTTCAAGGTCTCCTTCATAACCCTAATTGAACATGCCATCCTCCCTTTATTTAATATATCTTTCAAAATTAAAAAAATGAGATTTTGAGAGTTATTTGTTGCTTCTAAACCCCGATTACAAATTTCTATTTTTCTGACCATATTATTCTTCATTTTGGATTCTTGATTAGTATTAAAAGCAATCACTATTATAACCATTAAAATATATAAAATAGAGTCAAAAGTGAAACTTCACATCTAGAGCATGCATGAGACAACCTTCGATTAAATAAATCTTATCAACTCATGCATACATAATGAAATAGAAAGTTCACCAAAGAAAACCTTATTCCACAGGAAATCCTCATTGTATTTATAAAATTGTAATATGTTCTTAGAGTAGGCCCTACATCATAAGTTCCTTGACATCTTGAGAAAGAAAACCAAACCTAGCTACACTACCAGCGACCATCAAAGTTAGTAAACATTGAAAGAGTCCATCAATTCCCACGGTTATGTTTATGAACAACCAATCCCAACATCGATTATTTTTAAAGGTTCTAATAGATATCCCTTAGATTGGAGAGGCAAGGTGCAAGGCACCGTGGTATTGCATGTTCGGTGAGTTAGGGGCAAATCGTACAGGCTAGTTAAATTTTTTTCATAACCTAAGTTGATAGTAATCTAAACACATATGAATCTGCAAAATAACAAAAATATGCTAATATAGTCAGATTCTCTTTTATGCTGAGATGTGATATTATTTTATGCTAATTCTAGAAATATATCAAGAGCATACAATATCATCTATTGTAGTGTTGGGTTGAAAAGAATTCACGTGCTAAAATAGTTATGGTTTTCATAATGTAGAGGATTTAAAAAGGAAAAGGTGCTAATTCCATTACAACAAATAGTATACTAAGTTGTATGAATATATAATAGACAATTCAAATTTATATTAGCACAAATAGTATACTAAGTTGTATGAATATATAATAGACAATTCAAATTTATATTAGCACAAACGAACAAGAGAGTAGCCATAAAGGAAGCAAAAATGATTTTAAAAAGTATAGATCTGTCATAGTGGCCATACGAATCAATTGAAGAAGAAAAAATGATTTTAAAAGGATACGGATCTTCAAAAGTTGCCATACAATCAATTGAAGAAGCAAAAACAATTTTAAAAATTACAGATCTATCACCGTCGCCATATAAATCAATTCAAGAAGTAAAAACAATTTTAAAAAGCTACAGATCTGTCACAATGGCCAAACAATCAATTGAAGAAGAAAATGAAATGTTAACAACAAAATAGCCACCATCCTTATCTCAACCACACTTGAAATATTTAAAAAGTTTAAGTGGGAGGAATACTCATTGCCATAACGCATCTATGAATATAATTTGTATTTAACATCTGAATGCCAATCAATGGTTGTAACAATAAAGTTTAAATATGAACAAGAAATAGAGAGAGCTAGCGCTAAATGCCCATTTCTTAGTTAGCATATGGGATAGTGTTTCACTCTAGAAAACTTCTTCATAGTTTAGAATTGATTGCAGTTTACAATAATAATCTAGAGAATTGATAAATGTAATAAAAATTAACCTTTGAAGTTACAAGGACTCAATCAAATAATTGTTAATATCTATATTCATACACAAAAAATATAATAACTTGTACAAATGAAAATTACACCTACTTACCGTAAACATAGGCGAATGCTCCATAGTCGTTGTCATGTGCACACACTCCATCTAGTTCCTTCTTGCCAACCATTGAGACCTCACCAGTACCTCCTAGCAAACTATAGGGTTACTCTTCTTTCCCATGAGCCCCCTAATATGCAAAGGGACCACGCATACAATACCAGAAAATGATAGCTCCCAGATCAGCTCGCAAGGTCGAGCTACCACTCGTTATCTGAGATGGGTATCCCAACTCCCACAAGGAAAATTAAGTCAAGAAAAATATCGGCAGTGTAACCTTACGCCTACCAACCGTGATGCATACTCCTCTTCTGCCATCATTTTTATAGATTTTTCTAGTGAATAGTTTCCCAAACCCTCATTAGATTCTTTTTATTAAACTTTATTAGGACAAATCCCTACCATACACATGTCACCTGATCCCTTAGTTGCTCCACAAAATCATCTGATTAATTAACTAAATTTCTTATTTCCCCCACCCACTTAAAAGTGTTCCTAAAAATCTCCTCGGTATCCCTTTATTCCCTTACATTTCTTAAATGACATACGCCTTACTTAAATCTTATTTGAGTTCACAATAGAAAATTCCAAAGGCTAGATTCCCTGCTAAGTTAGACATTCCCCTTTTTCTTTAAGTTTCCCTTTTTTAACAAAGTTCAGAATTAGCAAGTTTAGACAAAAACAACCATTTACCCCTTTTAATATCTAAACCTTCATTAAAATTTACTTTAATTATTAATGATTGAATTTTCTTTACCCCGTTCTTGTTACATGTTCATTTAGTTTTGTCTTTTTGTTCACATATTCTACTTAGACCTCGGTTTTAAATTCACTAGGTTGGTGACAATTGTTAAGGGAAAAAATTGTTATTAAACTTCACTCATATCATCATTCATTTTAAGGTCGACTAGGTCCTAAGGAGGCATAGTTTTCTAGGTACTATATTTATTAACTTACCATAGTTTAAATCGTGACGTGCTCTTCAGGACACACTATGTCCTCCAAGGGTGCCACTCGCATGGATTGCATTTTTAATTTGAGTGACGTTCCCTTAAAGACGCACTACGTGCTCCAAGGGTGACACTCGCCTCTTGACTGAATTTGGTAAACTTCAAACCCTTGGAGTCAATACTTCATGAGGTGAACTTGTGAGACACTAAGGGCCTCTAAGGAATAAGGAACCTACCTTATTGCACACCACTTAGAATCATCGTGAGTGACTGTCACAATTTTTCGTCACGACATCGTGGATCTCTCAAAATAGGTAATCGTTAACCTATAATTCGAGCCACGACGAGAGTGCTAGTAGGTTGTGGAAGGGATATTGCCACATCTCTCCCTCAACATCTTTGGTTGTCGTACCTGACCCCTTTAATCCTATGTGAGTTTGGTTGGAAAACTACCGTCAGCATGCATTGATCAATGAAACGTGTGAGCGATAACAATCAACATCATAATATCTAGTCAAGTGTCACATATGTAATATCAAAACATTCAAACCATAACCCTCCTCTCCCTGACTCTATATAGAGTCCAAGGAGATCCATTGATGCCATCAGAATCCTCAAACATTTAGATTCCCGAACACTCAAGAAACCAATCAATAGCACATGTCGATATAAAAATCATAAAATAACGTATCATCAAATCCAAAATCATCATCATGCTCCATAATCGAATCAATCAATGATATAGTGAACTGGATCACTTGCACATAAGTTTCCACAAGATTAAGTCACATCACGTGTGCACAAGAGCAGGATGTTACATACACCTTCTCTTGCTTTAAAATTCGTCCTGAAGTTTCATAGTATACAAATGAAAAAAAAAATAAAGTATCTAACAACATCTATATGTCTAGCTATCAACAAATGGAAATTGATGACACATATGATATGTGTCCTCCCAGGTAGTTGAGCGTGGACCATAATTTTCCTATTGGATCTTGACCTTATCGACAGTTCGACATCGTATATATCAAATGTGACTGTCCAGAAAGCGGATTGGTTTCACCATGAGAACACCCTTCCCAACATCCGCAAAGAACTCAGTCAATCCCATGCGTAGGATCACTTACCTAAGTTTTCACATGGACACAATATAAACATCCTGCAACGCCTCAAGAATGAGGCACGAGTATCTATTAGGCCCTTCTTAATTATGGTCGACGCAATGCGTAGTGAAAAACCCTTATGTCGATCCTGTGCTTATTCCATCCCTTTTGTATCATTTGTAATTGTTCTTTCAATTCTTGGATTGCTTTTGGTCCTACCAGAACCCCATCCTTGAGTCAATACCAACTCAAAGGCATCCGACATGGTCGGCCATAACGAAACTCAATGACACCATCTTAATGGTTCTTTGATGGTTGTTGTTGCACGCAAACTCAGCCAATGGCCAAAACTATTCCCAATGTTTTTGTTGGTCCAACACACACATATGCAACAGAACCTTCCCAAATTGGTTCCTTCCTTCATTCATCCTATCCATATCGAGGACATGTTGTACTAAAGTTTGTTTCTCCCAAGGACTCTTGGGAAACTCATCCAAAATCGTCTTGAAAACACCAAATCCCTTATCGATTACAACTCCTTTGGTACATATGACAGTTTTAAAATATTGTTGATACAAACTCTAGCTATACATGACACTTGATGTGTCATATGCATAGGGAAAAATTGAGTCTCTCGTTAGAGTATCAACTGTCAAGACCATCGATTTGTGCCTCCTTCTCATCGGCAAAAAATCAATAGTGAAGTACGTCGAAATGATCTCCCATGTTGATTTCATAATACCATGTGGTTGTAGAAATCCTCTTGGATGTCTATGTTCAACATTCACTTGTCGACCTTCTAGACATCCGCCACAAAGTTGACGATGTCCGCTTTTAGACCTTCCAGAAGAATAAGGACTCAAGGCCGGTCCTCATCTTCATGACTCCTGGATGAGGCATGTACACTACTCTATGAGATTCACATAAGATCAACACTTCTCGATTTTTCGTTGGGATTTAATTAAATCCAAATTTTATATATCAAATATCCGTCATTGTCCATAGTATATATCTCAATTTTGGTACCAGCATGGTGTCTTGTTTGAAAAATTCCTTACCCTCTCTATACCAATCATCATTGCATTCTAGTTAGAATCATTTCATGTAGTTACGTTCAAACAGGTATCACTGAAAATATGCGTGGTGTCTGACTCAACACATATTCCACTCTGTTCATTGTTCCTTTTAATTAGGAATTCTAAAAATCGTAATCGATAAGTAGTTTTGACCAATGCCATTACGCACGTTCAAGTCATTTTGTGTAAAAAGGTGTTGTAAACCATAGTGTTCCATTTTTAGCTCAAATTTATGTCCAATCAGGTGGTGTCTCCACATTCTCAGGGCATACACTATCGCTATCAATTCAAATCGTGTGTTGTGTAGTTTTCCTCATGCTTCCTATACTTCCTCGATATGTAAGTGTTCAGTAGGTTGTCTTACCTCAGAATCCATCCAAGCCTTCCTTGGTTGTGTCAGTTCATACCAGGAAGTGCTTGTCCACTCTAGGGACTTTTAGTATTGCCATTGTTGTCAATAGCTCCTTCAGCGTTCGAAATGATTTTGCGCATTTCTCGGTCCACACAAACTTCTTGTTCTTCTTCTACAATTTTGTAATCTGGTTTTCTATCTTCGAAAAACCCTTGACGAACCATTGACAATATCCCACCAAACCCATGAAGATACTCACTTTTGGGAAATTCCTTAGTGCATGCCACTCCACAATAACCTCTACCTTCGTCGGATCCACAGCAAGGCATTCGTCGTAGATAACACGCCATAAACAATGATTCCTTGGTAGCCCTGCGACTTCTTCCCGTAATTGGTTCCCTCACAAAACTGTAGTACCAAGCATAATAGTTCATCCTGATCTTCCATCATCCAATTCTATCAAAATTTCATCAAGGAATAATTGATGGTAGTCAAGCAAAGTCTCCATGACCCATCCTTATTTCGTATGAAATTAATAGGATCACCCCAAGGCGATACACTTGGATGTATAAGTTCTAGGTCCAACAACTCCTTCAGTGGCACCATCAACTCCTGTAACTCAAGGGTTGACTTCCAATAAGGATTTCTTCCATCAGTTCAGTTCTAGGTTTTAGCTCGATGGAAAATTCCATCTTGGCTTCGACAGTGAACCCGATAAATATTTTTGGAACACGTCTACAAGTTCTTGTACTACCAGAAGGTCTTCTAATCCTTCCGCCAATCTAATATTGTACATCGCTAGGATTGCATATAGATTGCATCTTTTGCGCATAATCCTTCATAGTTGTATGGGATAGATGAACCTCAGGGATACTCCTTGTTTTCTCCCTACAATCACTCGTCTCTATCCTTCATCATCGGTCCAACTCAACATCCTCATATTACCATTCAGTATAGAATCATACGATTTCCCACCAGCCCATACTAATCATGACATCATAAGACCTTAAGATCGTGATGTAGGTCATACTTTGTTACACTATCTCAAACTTAAAGTGACAGTTCATACTCCTTCTTCCAACCATCTGGTTGGTACCCTAAGCTACACCAATGAATATAAACTCATCATATCAAATTCCTTTACCTAAATCCCTTCAGCGCGGTACCAGAATTAGAGCTCTATGTAGCACCCGGTCTCAAAAATACTAAAATTTTGTATGGCAATGTCACCTGACGCCTCGAGAACAGTGGACTAGTGCTCGACCTAGTAGTTTTTTACCATAGTCAGGGATCATATGGTCCTTTCTCATCTATTCCATGGTAGTGTTTCCTATTGATTCAGCCTCTATGGCCCCTTTTCAACCGGACAATCTTGCTGGTAAGGTGACTCTCCACATGTCCATATCCCACCTCTAGTCTAGTACTCCTGGCCCCATAATAGAATTTTTTGGCCCACTAGACTAAGATCCTAGTATGTTCTACCAACAACCCTAAATGATGACTACTAGCGGTGGTGTCGTGGATGTGGTGGTCCCATGTAGGGATCCCTTTGCTGAGGAACCTATCATCAAGGTGTCATGAACAAGGGTCCTATAAACATATCTTGGCACCAATATGTCTTGTCTGGTTAGCGTATAATGCTGCTACGTACCAGAGTTCGTCAATACAGATGGTCTTGTAGGAGTCCTACCCTAACTATTGGGTCAAATATTCTTCCGCTAAAGGGGATGCTAGACTACAGCACGCAATGTCTAAGGAATTTATATCCTCGCCTTCGCATGATATATGGAGTTAAGGTCGACATGAATTTTTTGACCTCTAGCTTCTTCATGTTCAGATGTGGGGCATACCCTAGTAGCTCCATAGGTATGGTCTCATAATCCGTCAGCATACAAAAATCCTGTCATAAGGCGTTGAAATCATCAAGTGGGCGCTCAATGAGTTCCTCAAAAATTTACTTCTCCTAGAACCGTTCATTGACTGCTTCCCGTAAGACAACTCTGATGGCCATGTTAAGTTGAGGTAGGAGCATCTTCCATCATATCAGAGCACTCCCATTTTAGATGAAGACTACCATGCAGACCTTCGTGTTGGAGGTCTTACCCGCGAAGCACAAAGAAAATTTCTTGTCTCTCCATCCATGCCTCGACGATTGAGCGTTCTATGGAACTTGTGAACTCAGGAAATTAATCTTATAGAGGTTTTTTTTAATGTGACCAATACTAGCTGGGGTGAATTTTGGACCCTTAGGGGTAGAGGCACCCTGGCCATACCTTAGTACAGATAGTTAGTAAATGCCTCTGACATTTCCCTAGAAGGATCTTGTCATATCAACACATCTGGCATGACAATCTGCTCATGCTCAAGACTTGTTCTTCTCCTTGGGGGTTGGACCCCCCTCGTGCAGGTACTATTGGAGGCATTACACCTCCTCCCCTGGCACCACGTCATGAATCTCCATGGCATCCTCTAATCGTTATTACAACAAGGACAAGTTAATAATTCAATAAGAGTTGAGTAATAATCAAGGGGTTAATTAAGAGGAAGGCATGGATATCCACAGTCACAGGGTTGAACTTGCTCTGATACCATATGTAACGACCCCATTGCTATTATAAAAAGTGAAGTACACATCAAAAAAATATTATTTTTTCTTTTTAAAGCTGTGTTAGGTAATTAAAACATCATACTAAATAACAACTTGATTGACAGAACTTTCACACATCTTAACATAACAATAACAAAGCATTAATGAAAAATTTGACATAAGGCATACACGTCGATATCAATCATCAAGGCACAATATCATTCTAAAAACCAACACATGTAACACAACATTCCATGATGTAAGAAGTTTAATGTCTACATCAATCATCTGCCAAATATTAAGGGCACAATTTAAAGTTGTTAAACCATCATGTGGAAACATAAGAGAGAGCGCAACGTAAATGACTGTATTTTGTTTCCTAAGAAAATCTAATCATAAGAATAAACTCATACATCGCCTAGAGTTGAGGCTCAAGAGTATCATCTCTTAAATCACTACGCAAGGATCTCAGGCCTAACATCCATTCACCACATCGCAAACATTACGTGCGATTAGTCTAAAATCCTTAACCATAATTCATGTCAACAACACCATTTTCACAAAAGTCAGAGATATGACCCATCAAGCATGACATAAATTGCTAAGTGAGAGAATGTCTGAGATAGGCACCAAATCTAATAGTGCAGAGAGCACAACATCTAAAACCACCATTAAAACACATCGTCTAGTGTGCAAGAAGTCAGAAAACTAAAACCATTATATGTTACTTAAAATCAGAGTGCACAAGGTTTCGATTCCAATAACGCATTATTCCACATAAATTGTTCAAGGCGGAAGATCATACAATTAAGGAATCAATCATACCATATTAATAATTCATCATAGTGAAAAATAATGATCTACTCTATTGAGTCATTCCTTCAAGCAATGTTGACACAATCCTAAGAAATGTAACATCTCTAATCCATTAGCCATCATTTTATTCACTATTAGATTCATCATATAGAGAAAGGATTCATTCAACAAAAGTTAAAGATCCTCCTTGTCTTTTGTAAGTCCTCCTTCCTTCGGAGATTCACCATTAGGTATATGAAGAGATTAACTATTAAGAGGAAAACGCCAACGCCGTATGAATCGTCTTCACATAAAAATTTTGTTTGTAGAAGGACGATTTTTTTTAAACGTTCAATGTGGTTTTTATGGCATAAATGAAAGAAATTCAAAACATTCTCCACAAACCTATGCTAATTCCAACCATCAATCAAATTCCTTTTTATATAATATTCATCTGATATATTTGAAGTACAATAAGAAATATATCAAAAGTATTAAAATTATTTTCAAGGTCTCCTTCGTAATCCTAATATCTTTCCAAATTAAAAACTTGAGAATTTGAGAGTTATTTGTTGCTTCTCAACCCCGACTACAAACTTTTATTTTTCTCACCATATTATTCTTCGTTTTGGATTCTTGATTAGTATTAAAATCAATCAATATTATAAGCGTTAAAATATATAAAATAGAGTCAAAAGTGAAACTTCACATCTAGAGGATGCATGAGACAACCTTCGATTAAAGAAATCTTATAAAATCATGCATACATAATGAAATATAAAGTTCACCAAAGAAAACTTTAATCCACAGGAAATCCTCATTATATTTATAAATTGTAATATGTTCCTACAATAGGCCCTACATCATAAGTTCCTTGACATCATGAGAAAAAACACCAAACCTAGCTACATTTCCAGCGACCCCAAATTTAGAAAATGCTGCCAGCGACCATCAAAGTTAGTTAACGTTGAAAGAGTCCATGAAGTCACACCGTTACGTTTATGAACAACCAATCCAAACATCGATTATTTTTAAAGGTTCTGATAGATATCCTTCAGATCGCAGAGGCAAGGTGCAAGGCTCCGTGGTATTCCATGATGGGCAAGTTAGGGGAAAATCACACAGGCTAGTTAAAAGATTTTCATAACCTAAGTTTATAGTAATCTAAACACATGAATCTGCAAAATAATACAAATCTGCTAAAATAGTAAGCAAACTGTGGTTTACTGTTAGTTTCTCTTTTATGCTGAGATGTGATATTATTTTATCCTAGAAATATATCAAGAGCAGGCAGTATCATCTATTGTAGTGTTGGGTTCACAAGAATTCACGTGCTAAGATAGTTATGGTTGTCATAATCTAGAGGAGTTAAAAAGGAAAATGTGTTAATTCCATTACGTGAAATATTATACTAAGATGTATGAATATATAATAGACCAGTCAGATTTCTATTCGCACAAATGAACAAGAGAGAAGCCATAAAGGAAGCTAAAATGATTTAAAAAACTACATATCTATCACAGTGGCCATACGAATCAATTGAAGAAGTGAAAATGATTTTAAAAATCTACAGATCCGTCACAGTGGCCATACAATCAATTGAAGAAGAAAAAATGATTTTAAAAACTATAGATCTGTCACAATGGCCATACAAATCAATTGAAGAAGTAAAAACAATTTTAAAAAGCTATAGATCTGTCACAATGGCCATACAAATCAATTGAAGAAGTAAAAACAATTTTAAAAAGCTATAGATCTGTCACAGTGACCATACAATAAATTGAAGAAGCAAAGGAAATGTTAACAACAAAATAACCACCATCCTTATCTCAACCACAGTTGAAATATTTAAAAAGTTTAAGTGGGAGTATTACTCGCTGCCATAACGCATCTATGGATATAATTGGTATTTAACATCTTAATTCCAATCAATGGATGTAACAATAAAGTGTAAATATGGACATGCGATAGAAAGAGATAATGCAAAACAACCATTGCTTAGTTAGCATATGGAATAGCGTTTCACTACAAAAAAAAAAATCATAGTTCATAATCGATTGCAGTTTACAATAGTAATCTAGGGAACTGATAACTGTAATAAAATTTAACCTTTAACGTTACAAGAACTCAATAAAATAACTATCAATATTTATATTCATACACAGAAAATACAACAACTTGTACAAATGAAAATTACACATGTTTATAATAATTGTAGGTGAATGCTACGTAGTCATTGTCCCACGCAGGCACTCCGTCCAGCTCCCTCTTTCCAACCATTGAGACCTCACTCGTACCTCTCAGCCAACATTAGGTGTACTCTTATTCCCCCTAAGCCCCCTGAGCCGCAAAGGGGTCACACACACAATACCAGAAAATGCTAGCTCCCAAATCACCTCGCAAGGTTGAGATACCACTCGTTATCCGAGCTTGGTATCCCAACTCCCACAAGGAAAATTAAGTCAAGAAAAATATCAGCATCGTAACCTTACGCCTACCAGCCATGATGCATACTCCTCCTCGACCATCCTTTTTATAGAGTTTTCTAGTAAATAGTTTCTCAAACCCTCATTAGAGTCTTTTTATTAAATTTAATTAGGACAAATCTCCCCCATACATATGTCACCCGATCCCTTAGTTTCTCCAGAAAATCAATTTATTAATTAATTAAATTTTCCTATTTCCCTCACCCACTTAAAAGCGTTCTTAAAAAATCTCCTCCATGTCCCTTTATTCCCTTACATTTATTAAATTACGTACGCCTTACTTAAATCCTAGTTGAGTTCACAATATAAAGTTCCAAAGGCTAGAATCCCTACTAAGTTAGACATTCCCTTTTTTCTTTAAGTTTCCCCTTTTCCTTAAGTTTCCCTTTTTCTTTAAGTTTCCCTTTTTTAACTAAGTTCAGAATTAGCAAGTTTAGACAAAAAAAACCATTTACCCCTTTTAATAATTAAACCTTCATTAAAATTTACTTTAATTATTAATGCTTGAATTTTCTTTACCCCCTTCTTGTTACATGTTCCTTTACCTTTTTTTGTCTTTTTTGGTCACATATTGTACTTAGACCTATGTTTTATATTCACTAGGCTAGCGAAAATTCTTAAGGGAAAATTTTGTATTAGACTTCACTCATACCATCATTCATTTTAAGGTCGACCAGGTCCTAAGGAGGAATATTCTTATAGGTACTAGGTTTATTAACTTACCATAGTTAAAATCGTGATGTGACCTTCAGGATTCACTACGTGCTCCAAGGGTGTTATTCGCCTACATTACGGGTTTAATTTGCACGATGTGCCCTTCAAGACACAATGCATGATCCAAGGGTGCCACTCGCCTCTTGACTAAATTTGGTAGATGTCAATATAATGACCCCATCGTTACGTCTACCGCGAAGCAGAAGTGCGAAGATTTTCTTTTTTTTTGGTTAAGATGCAAGAAGGTGATGACGACAACAGTTAACTACACCACTGACGATGAACGCAAGCACACAATCCAGGCAATCGGAAACTATGACTCCATGCATTGGCACAAGGGTTACTGGGAAAAACATGTGTAGAACAATAAGGAGGAACAACTACCCATCTAACGCAAACAAGACACACATACAAGCTAAGGGACAACATCCCCCTCACTACACAATGACCAATGACGAATAAGACTAGAACCTCAAGGCGCACGAACCAAATTCATGAAGGCATTCCACCCATGCACCAAAAGCAACTTACAACGCTCGACAACACTCACACAGACACACCGACTATGGCCAAGTTCTCATTCGTCACTATCCAATAGGGCGTTCCATGATCCCCTCATCAAGAATCATGTTTTCCCCAGTGATAGACGCATCAATAACCTTGGTGCCACACATCCTATCTGGACCAAGGACTCTAGGTAAATCCGATGCATTAGGGGTCAAATACCAATAAGAAAAGCAGACCCAAACCCCAACAATAGGTCGACAAGACACCAGGGGACGACTACAAAGGAAGACACAAGCCAATACATGACTTCGTGAACCACCCACCCCTTTTATCCAGTCTAACCACTCAATAATTACCATCTAATTACTATTGAATACATATCTAAATTTATCATTACTTACGGTCTAAAAGGGAAATTCTAAATTAATTCCAAATTGTAATCTAACTAGCAATTGACATCATATAACAACATTTACTATATCAATGTAGAAAGCTATAATGAAGTACTTATTAACACATTACATGACAACATGTGGTCTATCTACACTAACCATACCAAAATGATAGTTGTCTATTAACCTTAAAAATAATCTGCTAAGAAGTGACAATGTCGTTGAAGCCTTATACATTCAATGGGAAATGGAGCTATATACATTCAATGAGATTTTAGAGCCATATACATTCAATGAGAAATTAGAGCCATATACATTCAATGAGATTTTCTACCATATTCTTTTAATGAGATTTAATGCCATATGCCTAGTCATATTTAATGTCCTTTAGATCCATTTAATGCAGTCAATTCCCTTGTTAATGATATCCATTACACATCATTGTAGCTAACTCGTTGTCACGAATTTAACTGTAGTAAAAATTCAGGGTTACTGACCCACCACAGTTTGCTATCTAAAATCAAGGATGTCTGTGACTAATCGCTATCCCAATTGTTAAGCAATACAGCCATACAATCTCAATTGCAAAGGAAAAGGTGTCAAAATAGAGTCAAGGTTACAAATCACAGATGGTAAAGGTGTCTCAGGAAGTCATGGTTACAATTCACGGATGGTGAAGGTGTCATAGAAAAGATAAGGCTGTCCAAGTTGGTCACATCCATTCAAGGTAATGAGTCTTTGTCAAACATACAACAAAAGCATCATGAAATTGCACTCAGAAAAGGTAAAACTCATGAGAGTTCACAGTAGGCGAATTCATAGTCAACATTGGAGGCTGGAACTATCATTTAAGGACAGAATCACAGTCAAAACAATATTAAAAATTTTGGCATTAAAGTTTGCACTTTGCCCAAAGGACCGATCAGATTGCGGTCAATTGGTCAGCTAAAAATCGCTAGGATATTCTCAAGGAATTTTGTCGGGTCATAAGTTAAGATCAACAATAACAATAAATAAATAATGTTGGACGTGAATATAAAAGTCACCATACACGTTTCAGAGAATTAAATCTGTGTGCATAATTTTAAAGAATAAGTTAGCCCTACATATTGTTGGGTGCAAAACTAAGCCTTTTATTCTCTATCACGGTAAAGAGGATTCACTATCTCTATCACTATGAAAATGAATCGTTGTCAAACCCGTACACAACCTAAAAACTCAGACTATAAATTCGAGTCAAAGTACTATGAAAGGATAACTCAATGACCTTACAAATCGGATTGTTAGGTAATAACATTGTTAACCAACATTAGAAAAAAAACATAATTCTAAAACAAATAAAACTCCATCAATTTGCAACGCAACTATATACCATAGGAAAACACAATCCTTCAAGACATTTTCATAGTCATTTCATATCATAAAGTTACTTCCACATGAATGTATAAAACGTAATCCATCATAGCAATGCTATAAAAAATGCTACCCATAAATACATGACAACAATAGTTGGCCTACATATGTTAAGTTTGTTGTCAATATTTTTATTCGAACCATAGACATAGATGAGTATAAAATCAATGCTAATGAATGAATATAAAATGTTGTCATTAAATAAATATGCAGTCTCATATGCCACTAAACAAAATCGCATTCACCATTAATTTAATCACGTGGCCATTACATAAAATCATTGGTTTTATTGAGGAAGTGTGCAAAGTTTTAACATCCAGGTGGTGAGGTTTTTCCAAGCAAATTGCACTCAATAAAAGTAAACAAAATGCCCACCAATACGCCCCACTAACCGGCAAGGTGCAGGCCTTTGATGGATAAGCAAAACCTGCCAAGGGAATAAAATCGTAGGGCATATCTTCCCTTAAGGTAAACAAAAAAATGAAAAGAAGTCCTACGAAGTGGCAAATCTCCATATTAACAAGGGGCAAATCGCAATCACAACTAGAGGCCAAAAACATATAGTTAAAGAAAACTTCTCCATCAATAAAAAATTGCAGGGTTAATTAACACATCAAAGCGCAAGACTACACACCACCTGGAACAACCAATAGGGCTGGACGACTAGCAGGAACAACTTTCGCTCATTATTCACGCACCAAAAAGTAGGGCATTTAGATCCATAGGTCTATTAACACCGAAGTGATGACCATAAATCAGGCTCCTCGCTAGGGAGGAAGGCATAAATAAACTGCTATCATCACAAATGAATAAACCATAGGACTGTCAAGACATGTAGGGGTCGAGGCCATGGGAATCAATCAACAATGAGCTAAAGGCTATGGGGGAAATTTTAGTCATCAACTAGAATGATAAGACAATCATTTTATTTACCCAATTAAACATACAAAACTAAAAGCATAAATCATACTAACAATCTACCATGCAGAAATAAAGGAAAGGTACCATATCCCAAGTCTCCCGCTCTGATTTGATGTATCGCACGCTCCGTGCAACTCCTGCTTGTCGCCCAATGAGACTTCACGAGTACCTCCTAGTGAACGCTAGCGGTACTCTTCTTCCCCCTTAGCCCTCTGAGCCGCAAAGGGGCCACACACACTAACCAAAGAATTAGCTAGCTCCCATCTCGCGTTGCAAGGCAGAGCTACCACTCCTCACTGAGCTGAGTATCCCAACACCCACACGCTAAGTCAGTCAAGTATACATTTTTGTAGCGTAACGTTATGCATAATAGAAGAGATCCATCATCCTCCTCCCCCCTCCTTTATATAGATTTTATAAGTCAATTACTTTCCAAAAATCCCTTTAATTTATTGTTCAATAATTTAATTCATAATAATTTTTCCCATACATGTTGTTATCACCCTATAAGTTATAGGATCAACTGGTGACTGGGATATTATCTGTCTCTATTGTTTTTGTTGACAAATGATTTTTCATTCTGCAAATAATTTGAAAAGAAAAGAAAAAAGAAAAAGAAAAGAAAAAAGAAAAAGAAAAGGAAAGGAAAAAGAAAAAGAAAAGAAAATAAAAAGAAAAAGAAAAAAGAAAGAAAGAAAAGAGGGCATAAAAGAATTGCAATAAAAGCCCCATGGAATAATAGTAACTTGGTCCATACCGTTCAAGCATGGCCAAGTTCTTTTTTAAATTTGATGTTGATAGGGTAGTGAATGAATTTGGCTAAACAGTTTAATCTTAGCCAAAGTGTCTAGGTTAGATTAGTGAATAAATATGGCCAGACTGTCTAATCCTGGTTAGATAGCCCCAAGGTAGAGTAATTTCTTAACCCAACTGTTTAATCTGGGTTAATTGTCATAGGACGATAGGTTAGTATGTAGGCTAGTTGTTTTGTTGTTCCATTCCAATAAAACCAACTTGATGTCAATGTTGCACCATGTTTCATATGCTTAGAAGATTGTTTGGTCGAAAGCCCCATGGTGGTGTTTACTTGAAAAGTTTGCGGAAAAACCCATAAAAACGCATTTATCCTAAGTTTTTCCTAACGGATGTATTCTCCGCTCCCCATTTATGCTCCCTGCACATATTGATGGTCATGATCACGACGCTCAGATCTACAGTGTACAGAGCATTCCAGACCCCCCTCGAACGTTCTGCTTTTAATGGAGGGGGGGTGTCCAGAATCGCTGATAACATTTGCGCGCATCTGGATGGCCCAGTGATGAGAACTTAAATCAACGGTCAAGATTGGATTCCAGACCCCC
>SNQJ01S0056624.1:34075-44375 GCA_010110895.2 Picea sitchensis | reverse complement strand
CTCTCTAACTGGGTGTACAAACTTCTACATAACTCAAAAATGTTTCTAGGGTTTCCCCTAGCTACTTGCCTACTCTAAAATTAATCCTATGCTATCTTAGTTCACTCGCATTCCAGAGATGAAGTGGAAACTCCTGCTCTATTTACAATTTCAAAACTTGCCTCAAAGGGTAAAATTTGGCACCGGTTCAAGCATGCCTCCAAAGGTGAATTCTGACGCTGAGTGGAGGTGGATTCCGAAATCGGTTGTAACTGTCCACGTTGAAGTTCTGGAAGACCTCTCACATGTTGAGTGGTCCCGCCTATGTGTGCTTGCCAATGATGATCCTGCATCATACTCCCCTTGACAAAAGTTCATGGACTCCTATCCATGAGTTCCTCTACTGACTTTCCCTGCTTCTGGATAGCAGCTTTGTTTTCCCAATTGGCATCTTCTATTGGGAATCCCTTCCATTTGACCAGATACTCAAAATAATTCTTCCTCCTGGTCTTCTTGCCAATCCTCTAATCCATAAACTTCTCCATCTGTAGCTTCTCTACCATAGGCATTTGCTACTTCCACTGAATCTTTCCTTGATCTTTTGATCCTTCTATGTCATCTTTCCTGTAAGGGTATAGGTCTGAGACATTGAATATGGGTGAAATGCCCACACCATCTGGCAGCTCGATCTCATAGGCGTTTGCACAAAACTTCCTCAAGATCTTACAGGGTCATATCTTCTTCATCTTCAATTTGTTATATGTTCCCCTAGGGAACCTTTCCTTCCTGAGATGTGCTAAAATCTGATCTCCCACTTCAAATTGAAGTTCCCTGTGATGCTGATCAACTCTATGCTTGTATTTCTAATTAGAACTCTCCAACTGTCCTTTGATCTAGCTATGGAGTCGCTCCATCTCCGCAAGAAAATCCTCTTCTCCAACACTTATAATCTCTCCTTGTTCCAAATCCCTTAACTCAGACACTCCCCTGGGTTGCATTCCATAGATTATTTGGAATGGGCTCCTTCTAGTGCTTCTATTTGGTGAGTCATTGTATGCAAATTCTGCTTGTGGAAGAATTTGATCACATTGGTTATGGTGTTTAGTAACCAGGCTTCTCAATAAGTTTCCCAAACTTCTATTTACCACCTCAGTTTTCTCATCTGTCTGAGGGTGATAAGCTGAGCTGAAGGAAAAATATGTCCATATCTTCTTCCACAACGTCCTCCAAAAGTGACCAACAAATTGTGTGTCTCTGTATGAGACAATGCTTCTGGGTAGACCGTGAAGTCTCACAACTTCTCTGAAAAATAGATTTGCAACATGTGTTGCATCACTAGTCTTCTGGCATGGGATGAAATGTGCCATCTTTGAAAACCTATCCACCACCACAAATATGGAATCGAATCCCCTTTGTGTTCTTGGCAATCAACATGAAATCCATGCTTATTTCATCCCAAGGCCTCTCTGGTATTGGCAATGGTTGATTCAATCCAACATTCTATATTTTCCTCTTTGCATGTTGGCAGATCCTACATTTGTTCACAAAAATTATCACCTATGTTCTCATACCTGGCCAATAGTATGAACTTATCAACTTTGCAAACATTTTATCGTGGCCGAAATGTCCAGTCAATCCTCCACTATGCTTCTTCTTCAGAAGATTATCCTTTATTGAACATTTTGGTATGCACAATTGATGTCCTATGAACAACAGTGCTTCCTGAATCATGTATTCTGTCCACTAACTTCTATCTCTCAACACAGGATTAGCACATGCCTCATATGCCTCCTTGAAATCTATATCAACATGATACATGTCCTTAAGGTGTTCAAACCCCAAGGTCTTCACCTGGAATTCCTGCATGATCAAACAACTCCTGCTTAACGCATCAACAACCTTGTTAGCATTCCCAGCAATATGTTTTATGACAAAAGTAAAATTTTGCATAAATTCAACCTATTTTGCATGCCTCTGGTTCAGTTTTTCTTATCTGGTTATGAATTGTAAAGCTTGGTTATCGCTATACAAGACAAATTCTTGCGGGACAAGATAATGCCTCCATTTCTTCAAAGCTTCAATTATGGCATAAAACTGCTTGTCATATGTGGAGTATTTCTTCTTAGTCTCATTCAGCTTCTCACTGAAATAGGCAACAGGTCGATTGTCCTAACTCATAAATGATCCTATTGCAACTCCACTTGCATCACATCTTACCTGAAATGTCTTCCCAAAATTCGGCAAGACCGGAATTGGTCATTCTGTTATCTTCTTCTTCAGTATATTGAAGCTCCTTTCAGCCTCCTCTGTCCATTTAAAAGACTTTTTCCGCTTCTTCACTGTATCCATCATTGATGAAAAAATTCCACTGAAGTCTCTAATGAACTTTCTATAGAAACTTGCTAAACCATGAAATCTCCTTACTTCGAACATGCTCCTTGGCGACGACCACTCCCTGATCACTTTCACCTTCTATGGATCCATCTTCAGTTCATTCGAAGAGATCACGAAACCCAAATAAATGAGTTTTGTCTTCATAAAAGAGGACGTCTTCAAGTTGATTAGTAGTTTCTCTTGTTGTAGCCTCCTCATTACTAGCGTTAGGTGCCTCAAATGATCCTCTTTAGTCCTGCTAAAGATCAGTATAGTGTCTAGATATACAACCATGAACTTGCCAATGAAATCTTTCAGAATTTCATTCATCAACCTCATAAAAGTACTCGGGGCATTTGTTAAGCCAAATGGCATAACTAGCCACTCATACAGACCTTCATTCGTCTTAAAGGTTGTTTTCCATTCATCACCTTCTCTCATCCTAATTTGGTGATATCCACTTTTCAGATCTATCTTAGAAAATAAATTTGCTCCACTTAAGCAATCCATTAAATCATCCATTCTTGGTAAAGGAAATTTGTACCTGATGGTGATCTTGTTGATGGATCTTAAGTCTGTGCACATTCTCCATCCTCCATATTTCTTTGGGCTTAACACAGTTGGTATTGCGCATGGGCTCAAACTTTCTCTGACTAAACCCTTATCCAACAACTCTTGGACTTGGTTCCTCACCTCCTCATTCTCTCAAGGTGTTAATCTGTACGCTGCTTTGTTTGGCAGGCTTGCTCCTAGTATCAAGTTGATATGATGGTTGATACTCCTGATGGGCGACAATGAGTTTGGCAGCTCATCCACCACTATATCAACAAAATTATCCAGCAGTTCCTAAACTTCTTCAGGTAAATTATTCACTGATGTACTCGTAAGGATGACTCTGGGCTTCCTCACCACAGCGAACTGCATCTCGTGTTCTTCTTTGACTTTTTTCAGGAGTTCCTTCCCACTCATGAGAAGTATACTTGTGATGGCTTCCTCTTTCTCTCTCTTATCCTCCATTGGAAACAACATATGCGTCCTACCATTCTTCTCCAATGTATACGTATTCTTCCTTCCATCGTGAATGAAATTTCTGTCAAACTGCCATGGTCTTCCCAACAAAATTTGGCATACGTCCATGGGAATTACATCACATGGGATTTCATCTTTATATCTTCCTATTTTAATTTCAACGAGACATTGTTTAGTGATCATTACCTGGTGTCCTTTTTGCATCCATGAGACTTTGTATGGCCTTGGATGTGCAGTTGTCTTCAGCTCCAATTTCTCCACCATCTCTGTGGATACTATGTTGTCAGTACTCCCACTGTCAATGATCACCTTGCATACTTTATCCTTAGTCTTGCAAGTTCTCCTTAAGAGATTGTTTCTTTGTACTGGCTTTTCAATTTCTGCCTCTGGTTTTAAGAGAACTTTTCTCAACATTAGGGATGCTCCATCCTCTGCTCCTTCTACCTCAACATCTCTTCGTTGTGCTTCTGAAATGTGAGCTTCTCCTCCTTCCTTGTTCTTCTCAGGACATTCCCAAGACATGTGCCCTATCCTTCCATAGTTATAGCACCTTACTCCTCCTCTGCCTCTTCCTCTAGAAGAGTTTATTCCACCACTCTGTCTCCCTCATGAAATTCCTTCTCATTCTGAGTGATTGTGTGGTTTCTCAGCCTCATCCTTAGACTGATGTGCTCTGTCACGGTTAAATCCCTTTCTTTTGCTTGAGATTGAGCCTTTACCTCTTCCTCGTTGATTTTGTTTTCTAGCCAGCTTCTCCTCTGCCTTTAGCACAAACTGATAAGCATCTTCCAAATTCCTCATTGACATCATGCTAAGCTCGTCCTGGATTTCATATCTCAAGCCATTTATATATCTGGCGACTCTTTCTTCGTCTCTCTCCCTTTGTCCAGTTTTGATGTTTAGCTGGTAAAACTCTTCGGTGTACTCCTTGAATGTCATCCCTTTCTGTCTCAGGTTTTGTAGCTTCCTTAACAGATTGATCTAGTAGTCTTTGGGTATGAACTTAGCCTTTAGTTTGGCTACCATCCTGTCCCAACTTTTTATCCTATGTTTTCCTTTACTTCTCCTCTCAGCCTGCAGTTCATCCCACCACAATGTTGCATGCCCTTTTAGCCTGGTGACTACCTGCTTCACCTTCTTCTCCTCATCAACATCTTCATAGTCCAAGTGATTGTCCATGGACCTTATCCAGTCCAACAGTTCTTTAGCATCTAGATTTCCCTCATACATGGGGACCTCTTTCTTAGATCTGCCTCCCAATCTGGAAACTTCTCTCAATAAACGTTCTTCTACAGCATCCTCTCCTGCAGCTTCTTCAACCTCAACCTCTTCATTTTCTGCATCACTGACATCCCAAACGTCAGGTGATATTCTCTGTGATACTTCCATTGTTTCCAATCGGGCGTGAAGCTCTCGCATCTCCCTCTCTACAACACGGTTGGCTAAAGGTGGCTCTCGCCTTCTTGGCGGGGTTATGTTGACTATCTGTCACATACAAAGTACAGCCTCGAGTTCCCTGTCTCCTTTTTTTCCTCCTTCGCCTGATGTCTACAGACGGAAAAATTAGGCTCTGATACCACCTAATGCAGACCCGCTATCCTTCTTAAGGGCTGCATGACCTCTCTATCATGATCTTCTGATTCCGGAGCCGAAATGGCTCTTCTGGTTCCAAACTGGAAACTTCCAAACGAACACACAGGTCCCCCACAAATGATCAGTTGGATTTTCCAAGGGCCAAGCGTGAGATCCCATAGCACACGACCAAGAGTCGTGACCTTGCGCTAAGCCAAAAAGGGCGCTTGTCGTGGACCAGGACTTCACAAGTCAAGCGTCCCGTCCCTTTGTCCATCGAATCCCCGGTCATCGAAATGCCAAAATATTATGGACCGGGACTTCACAGTCAAGCGTCCCATCCCTTCGTCCTTCAAACCCCCGGTTGCTGAAATGAAAAAATATCATGGGACAACACTTCACAAGTCAAGAATCTCGTCCCTTCATCCTTCAAACCCCCGGTTACCGAAATTACGAAATGTCCCACCGCCTATTCCTTCGGGTTTTCGCGTTTCGCGAAATCAGAATGCAAGGGATATCTCTTCTCCTTAGAATCCCCGGTTGTCGAAATGCCAAAATGCCGAAACACCGAAATGCCTTGGCGTTCAATCAATATCTCACAATAATCCCTGGGATCTACGATCCACGTCCAACCTCGCTATTTTGTTATTTTGTGATTTGGGGTTTTGGGAGACAAGGACCTCTGTCCTTCCAACTCACGATACCCAAAATCGTGAAATGGACCAACGGTCCAAAGCTGCTTGTGATCGACGGTTCACATCGAATCGCGATTTCGCGATTCGGGGTTTTGAGAGACAAGGATCTTTGTCCTTCCAACTCGTGGTACCCGAAATCGCGAAATGGACCAATGGTCCAGATCTATTTGAGATCGATGGTCACTATTCCACTTGAGCTTTGGACGTCAAAAATCCCTTGTCACTAACCTCCTCGCAGCTCCACCTTATCCAACGGCTGGCAGAGTTTCGATGTTTCTCCTCAAGGACTCTCTATCGTTCGTTCATATATTTGGGATCTCCCCTCTCGGATCTACGCAGTGTTAAAGCCTACGCTTCTCCCTCAAATCAGACGGTCTGTGGGATCTTCCACTGCGATCCAATGCTTGACGATGTTCTTCCTCCTGATCTTTTACTCACTTCAGACTTGGAAGATTTTCTAAGTCTTTGAAGACTCGGTCTTCGTTCCTTCCAGGGAATGAGTTCCTGGATCTCTATAACACTTTCCGAAGCGTTATCCCTCCCGGGTTTTGTCTGCTTCAGACTTAGATTTCCCACGCACTCCTTGCATTTGAGGGATTTCGATAAATCAGATCATGGTATTTCTCGCAGAGAAATTCCTCCTGATCTCCTTATGTTCCTCTCTGGCTCAATGCACACCTTGCAAAGCTTCCAATGAAGAGAAACAATTGAAACTGGAAAAACTCACAGTTCCATCCACTTGTTCATGTAAACAGCAATGATAGGAAAATGCACACAGTCCACACACCATACATTTGGATCAATTTTCCATTTTGTTATATTCATAAGTGCCCAATGGCTACAGAATACATTCAAAATTACAGTAAATCAAAACACTGATATCTCCTGCTAACTCATAGTTCTCTCTTAGAGCTAATTTCTCTCTGTATTGCAACTCTCTCTAACAGGGTGTACAAACTTCTACATAACTCAAAAATGTTTCTAGGGTTTCCCCTGGATACTTGCCTTCTCTAAAATTCATCCTACGTTATCTTAGTTCAGTCGCATTCTAGAGTCGAAGTGGAAACTCCCTCTCTGTTTACAATTTCAAAACTTGCCTCAAAGGGTAAATTTCGACACTGTTTCAAGTGTGCGTCCAAAGGTGAATTCCGACGCTGAGTGGAGGCGGATTCTGAAATTGGTTGTAACTGCCCATGTTGATGTTCTGGAAGAACTCTCACGTGTTGAGTGGTCCCGCCTCTGTGTGCTTTCCAACGATGCTCCTGCATCACAAACCTTTCCAAAAATTGAAAGTAAACTTTGGATATCTATCTGAAAGTATTGTGTTAGGCACCCCATGTAGCATAACAACTTGCTTCATATATATCTCTACAATATTTGTTGCCTTGTGTGTTTTCTTCACTGGAATAAAACGTGTCGCCTTAGTTAATTTATCCACAACCACCATGATGGAGTCATGATACTTCAATGTTCTGGGAAGCTTAGTAATAAAATCAACTACAGAAACTTCCCACTTCCATTATGGAATGGGATATGGTTGTAAAAAATCCGTTGGATGTCTACGCTATGTTTTCACCTTATTTCACTCTAGAAATCGGGCTATGTAATTAGCCACCTTTTTCTTCACTCTCGACCAAAAGTATTGGCTTCTCACAACTGCAATTGTCTTATGATATCCTGGGTGCCCAACATATGGCACATTATGCATTTCGTTCAACACTGCATTTTTCAACTCATTTGAATTCAAAACATATACTTTTGCTTTGTACCTAAGAATTACATCTTCTTTCAATTCATAAAAAAAAAAATTATGTTGAAAATTACCTCCTTGTGATTTTTATTTTATGTTCAGATAACGCTGATATGAATTTACTACTGCAAAAATATTATCTTTCAAATTAGTCTTGTACATGCTAATGGTTTCAACATGTACTTCATGAGCTCTGCTACTGAGTGCATCAACCACTTGATTTTACTTGTCTTTGATGTTCTTAATTTCAAAGTCGTATTCGCTGAGGAACTCAATCCATCTAGTTTGTCTGGCATTCAATGTTGGTTGTCCAAACAAATTCTTTAGACCATAGTGGTATGTTCTTAGCTCAAATTTATTACCCATGAGTTAATGCCTCCACATTTTTAATGCATGTACAATTGCTGCTAATTCCAATTCATGGGTAGCATGATTATTTTCATGCTCCTTTACTTTTCTGGACTYATAACATACCACATGATATTTTTTACTAAGGWYTCAACYAAGCCCTTCCTTTCATGCACCAATGCACACAAAAAAATCATGATTTGGATATGMAATCTTCAATATTGGTGCACTTGCCAATATTTCCTTCAACTGTTGAAAACTCTCTACACACATGGAAGTCCATTCAAACTTCACTCCCTYCGKTTGCAAAGAAGTGACTGAACTTTCAATATTTGAAAATATTTTTATAAATCTGGAGTAGTAACTGAAAAAAACCATGAATGATCTAACCTCTATCACATTTCTTGGCATTGGACATCCTCTAATGGACTCTATAWTMTTGGGATCGACTACTATCCCCTCTGTTGAAATTAAATTAACCAAGTAGTCAATCTTCTTTTGATAAAATATACACTTAATTATCTTACCATACAATTTATGTTATCTTAAAACTTGCAAAACCATTCTTAAATGTTTCTCATGTTCTTGTTCTAACTTAGAGTAGACAAGTATATCATCTAGGAACACGGTGAAAAACTTGTCTAGGTACTCCTTGAACACTCCATTCATTAGACACATAAAAAATCTGGGACATTTGATAGCCCAAACATCACTACTATGAATTCATAATACCCATAGCTTGTCCTAAATTTTGTCTTGATGATGTCTTCTTCCTTTATCCTCACTTGATGGTAGCCTGATTTCAGGTCAATCTTGGAAAAGATTCTTGTACCTTTTAGTTGATCAAATGAATCATCAATTATTGGCTAATGGTATTTGTTCTTTATGGTGACCTTACTCAGCTATCTGAAATCATTACACAACCTTAAGGTTCCATCTTTCTTCTTCACGAAAAAGAACTGGGGATCCCCAAGGTGACACACTTGGTCGTATATACCCCTTCTCTAAAATCTCTTCAAGTTGCATCTACAACTCTTTCAATTATGGTGTTCTCATTATGTATGGTGTTTTGGACACTGGGGCATCTCCTGGAACAAAATTAATAGAGAAATCAGTGTCTCTCTTTGGTGGCAATTTGATTATTTCCCTAAAAAAATCTTCAAAATCCCTCAAGAACGGATGGTCTTCAATGCTTACCACTTAATCTTTGGCTGCCTCTTCTATATGGGTAGCAAAAATTTGACATCCTTTCCTGAAACTCTTCTTCAATTGCATGGATCAAATCTCTCTAACAACTACAATTCTTGGAATTCCTTGAATTTTTCCTTGCTTTCCTTCTTCATCGAGGCACATGTTTTTCTTCTTGTAACAGTCTAGCATAGCATGATATTTTCCCAACCAATCCATGCCAATTAGACAATCATATGAACCCAATGGTATGATGTTTACATCTACCTTTGTGTTGAGTCCACTCATGTTTATTGGACAATCTTTAACCAACTCATTGATCTTTCTCTTAGCTCTTGCGGCTAGTTGAACTGACCAAGATTTATTATGCTGAGTTCTTTGCAAGTGAAATCTCTGAACAATATTATAGTTTATATAGCAATGGCTAGATCCAGAATCAATTAAAATTGCTACAAGTTGGTTATCAATACTACCTTCCACTTCAATCATGGGAGATTGATACTTTACTTGCTTGTTGTCCAAGGATGCATAAATCCTTGATATGGTTCCTCCCATGTATTCCACTATTTCAACTTCATGAATGTTGTGCACAATCCTCATTATTTCCCCTTTGTGAGGGAAGTTCCTATATAAATGATTTCCATCACATCCCCAACATTGTACAGGTTGTTGCCTTGGAATTTTCCCAAGTGAATCTGTAGTCTTGTGCTCATTTTGGGTCGATTGACCTTGTTGATTTTCTTAGGAGTTGTTATTGAAAAAGGGTGGCTTAAAAACTTTCTACATTTGATCCTTTTTAACCTTCATATTTTCATTCCAATCTTTTTGGAAAACTGGCCTTCTGCTATTTTTCTCATAAAGATGTCTTTCTCTCCTCATGGTTTCTTCCAAAGTCATAGGGTTATCTTATTGAATCTTGTCACTATAGAATAAGGGAAACGCACTTAGAAACCTTTGGATTTTTACCTTCTCATATTTTATGAAGTCAACATACTTCAACAATTCAAAGAACCTATTCTCATATTCCTCCATTGTCGTTCTTCTCAATTTTAGTTCAAATAATTTTTTCATAGTCCTTTCATAGTAGTGCTCAAAAAAATATTCCTCCTCGAAGTAACCTTTGAAATTCCTCCACGAGATCCTTTTCTCATCAAGTTTATTGGCTTTCTTAAGTTTTTCCCACCACATGGTTTCCTTTCCTTGCAAGTGGTAGGTGGAAATTCTAGCTTCTACCTGGGAGGGGTAATCATGTGGTTGGAAATATTTCTTCATTTCTAATAGCTAGGACTTGACCTCTTCTCCTTTCTAGTGCTCACCATTGAATGTTTGTGGCTTGATATTCCTGAGATAACCTTTCAAGATGACT